>BLSH010012081.1:121786-136469 GCA_018402905.1 Glandirana rugosa
CCGACGTTTGACGGGGGTGGACACAGGGACCGACGTATTGACGGGGGTGGACACAGTGACCGACGTAGTTATGCAGCCAGGGACACAGGTGGGGGCAGTTTGCAGCCGGTGACACAGCTGGGGGCAGTTTGCAGCCAGTGACACAGGTGGGGGCAGTTTGCAGCCAGTGACACAGGTGGGCCAGTTATGCAGCCAGTGACACAGGTGGGGGCAGTTATGCAGCCAGTGACACAGGTGGGGGCAGTTATGCAGCCAGTGAACACAGGTGGGGGCAGTTTGCAGCCAATAACACAGGTGGGGCAGTTATTTATAAAAAAAACATTTTTTTCCATCGGTTTTGGCCGATTTATATTCTTTCTCATATTTTTGGTAAAAAAAATCGCAATCATCGTTTATTGATTGGTTTGCGCAAAAGTTGCCGCGTTTACGGATGATGAGAATTCATTTCTGGGGTTTTTCTTTTTTTTATTTTTTACTAGTAATGGCGGCGATCTGCGATTTTTAGCGGTACTGCGATATTGCAGCGGACATGTCGGACACTTTTTTGGGGACCATTGGCATTTATACAGCGATCAGTGCTATAAAAATGCACTGATTACTGTGTAAATGCCATTAGCAGTGAAGGGGTTGACCTGCAGGGGGCGATCTAAGAGTTAACTGTGTTCCCTGGGCGTGTTCTAACTGTGTGTGGGTTGCCCTGGCTGGGGGAAGGGAGTGATCACGGCTTCCATACAGAGGAAGCCTGTGATCACCGCCCTTCCCCCTCTAACAGAACGGAGATCCGTGTTTACTTACACGGACCTCCATTCTTTCACTGCGGAGGGGGGCATCGCGAGTAGCCGGTGGTGATCAAGTCCACCCTACCCGCTCCCTGGCCCCCCCCCAAACACAGTGAGTGATATCGCAGCCGCCATCATATGATGGCGGTTTGCGATATTGAGCCACTTTGCCGCCATCAGACGCCGGTCAGCGATCAGCAAGTGGTTAACACCAGTGTAAACCCATAATGCAGAGCATATGGGCTTCACCCCCCCCCCTCCATCCATGCGTCCAGCGCCCTAATCTACAGTTGTGCTCATAAGTTTACATACCCTGGCAGAATTTATGATCTCTTGACCATTTTTCAGAGAATATGAATGAGAACACAAAAGCATTTCTTTCACTCATGGTTAGTGTTTGGCTGAAGCCATTTATTATCAATCAACTGTGTTTACTCTTTTTAAATCATAATGACAACACAAACTACCCAAATGACCCTGATCAAAAGTTTACATACCCTGGTGATTTTGGCCTGATAACATGCACACAAGTTGGCACAAAGGAGTTTGAATGGCTGTTAAAGGTAACCATCCTCACCTGTGATCTGTTTGCTTGTAATTAGTGTGTGTGCATAAAGGGTCAATGAGTTTCTGGACTCCTGATAGACCCTTGCATCTTTCATCCAGTGCTGCACTGACGTTTCTGGATTCTGAGTCATGGGGAAAGTAAAAGAATTGTCAAAGGATCTGTGGGAAAAGGTAGTTGAACAGGGGCTTGACCGGATGTGATAGGAGCAAGCAGCGTATCTCCACAGCTCTGCACCATCCTGGTAATTATCCACCTTAGGGAGCTGTTGCATGCCACCACCGAATGGACCACACTCTCCTGCATCCAGCGATGTCCAAATCGGCCGGTAAACCAGCCCAGAAGCCACAACCCGACAAGTCACAGACCGCTGTAAAGGTAGCGCAGGCCAAAGCTCCGCCTCTTCCCTCATCTTGTCTCTTCAGCCGGGAGGACAGGCACGCGCCAACAAGCAGCCCGCAGCCATGGAGCAGGCACAATCAAGCCCTGAAGCTGCTTATGCGGACTCGCTGGCCGCACCTCCCGAGATAGCGACCATAACAGGCCCCATACTGGCAGCCACTGATGCCAGTAAGGCTGAAGTGAAAGTGAGCATAGACCGGCTATCTAGTGAGTGCTCACTCATACGCCATAACCTGGATAAAATCCAAGCAAGGCTTACCATGAATTTCTGAAGTGGAAGATTCATCTCATGTACAGAGTACCAAGCTGGCAGAACTGACAGACATGGTGAAGGCACTACAAAATAGGGCGGACGACGCAGAGGACCGCCAACGCAGGAACAACATGTGGTGGGTCGGTCTACCAGAGCAGGGAAAAGGAAAGAATCCTACAGTCTTTGCTGAACAATTCTTTAACCCTGCTGGGGCTAGGGGACTTACCCCCTACTTATGTTGTGCAGAGAGCCCACCAAGTGCCCACGACAGCACGCCCCCTGGTGCCTTGCCGCGGCCTTTCTTGGTCAGGTTTCTGAACTACAGAGACAGGGACTGAATTCTTGCAGAATTCAGGAAGCATCAAGAATTGAAGGTTGACAACACCCGCGTCATGCTTTTCCCTATTTTCTCTGCAGAAATGCAGAAAAAATGACGCTCCTTCAACAATGTCCGCAGGCGGCTCTGGGACAAGAAGATCAGTACAGCATGCTATATCCAAGCAAGCTTGGTGTCCAATTCAAGGGCTCGGTAAGATTTTTTGACAACCGAGCTGAAACGTGTGACTGGATGGATAAAAATCTATAGCCAAATATAACCATGCCAATCCGTTTTTTGTTCTGACGTGGTTAAGTTAGTTGGCATGCTGGAAGTAGCCACCTTTACTTTTACTACTATTTTTATTTTTTCATATATACCTTATTTGCCGGCGAATAAGACGACTGGGCGTATAAGACTTTTCCTGTTAAAATATAGGGTTTGGGTTATACTCACTGTATAAGACTACCCCTCTTCCGCGATCTCAACGCGGCTTGTAAGGAGACTTCTATCATAGAAGTCAATGCAAGTCGCGCTGAGATCACCCTGAAAATAGTGCAGGAACCATTTTTCTAAGTCGGAGCGAAGCGATTCGCTCCTATTAGAACAGTTCCATTGCACAGCATTGAGACGACTTGTCAGGCGACTCAAGTTGCCTGACAAGTCGCCTAGATGTGAACGGGCCACTTTTTTACATTTGGTGGTCACAAGCTAAAAACATTTTTTTTTGCTAGAGAATTACCTAGAACCCCCAAACATTATATATTTTTTTTTCAAACACCCTAGAGAATAAAATGGCGATTGTTTCAATACTTTTTGTCACACGGTATTTGCGCAGCGGTCTTTCAAGCGCGATTTTTTTGGAACAGTTTTACTTTTTTGAGTTAAAAAATAAGACAACAGTAAAGTTAGCCCAATTTTTTTGCATATTGTGAAAGAGGATGTTACGCAGAGTAAATAGATACCATACATGACATGGTTGAAAATTGCGCGCACTCGTGGAATGGCGACAAAGTCCTGTATTTAAAAAGTTCCATAGGCGACGCTTTAAAAATTTTTAACGGTTACCAGGTTAGAGGTGCAGAGGAAGTCTTTTGCTAGAATTATTGCGCACACTCTGGCGATCGCGGCGATACCTCACATGTGGGGTTTAAACACCGTTTTCATATGTGGGCGCGTGGGACGGTGGCGATTTAAACCTTTTTTTTTTTTTTAGCACTGTTCCTTTAAAAAAAAAAATCTGATCACTTTTATTGCTATCACAAGGAATGTAAACATCCCTTGTGATAGTAATATATGGTGACAGGTACTCTTTTTGGAGGGCCCCCATCCCTCCTTTGCACTTCACAGTATTCAGATCGCCAAAAACGGCGATTCTGAATACTGTCACTTTTTTAAAATTGGCGCCGTTAGCCGCCGAGTAAACCGGAAGTGACGTTTTGACGTCGCTTCTGGAATTTGCCGAAGGAGACCCGATCGGAGCCGATTACGGCTTTTGTCAGGTCTCCTTCCAGCCGGCGGACACGCCGGATTGTCGCTCCGGTCTCCCGGTGGGACGGGAGGCCGGAGAAGAGCGGCGGAAGGCGGCGGGAGGGGGGGATGTCCCCTCCCGCCCCCTGTGGTAATGACCGAGCAGCTCTCGAGCCGGATCGGTCGCTACCCCTGGATAGCCGACCCAGCTCTAAAAAATGACACCGGGATATAGCCTGCAGGTGCCAGCCTCTAGAATTGACCTGGCCTTAGCCTGCTTGCCCTCACTCTTGACCTCTCAGCAGGGACACGGGGGGGGGGGGGGTGACTGGAGACTAGCCACACTAGCTGGCTACAGAATGAGAATGCAAACAAGTATATGGCGCAACACCCTGAAAAAACATATAAATCCCATCAGGTCTTTTTAAAATAGCCCATATGTGGCTGGTATGAGAACCAGCATTAGTAAAAAGTCCCAGCACAAAGGTCAGCCTTCTTAGAACCAGAAGCAAAGTCCTTGTAACACTGGAAAAAAAGAAGAAAAGAGACGCCTCTAAGTGCAGACTTTAAAAACAGTTTATTAAAACCAACAATTGGCAACTCACATGAGACAGAAGATAAAAGGCACATGAGCAGGTCCTCAAAGGGGTAACATCAGTAAGACATCCATAGGCCAGGATTCATAGCACCATCATGAACTGTAGCAAGCGTCCCTGTGAGTTGGTAACCAGCCGAAGACAGGGGAATCTTAAAATGAGGCTTGGTTCCGTGGAAGCTAGAGTCCCAGGATGATGACGTCACAGTGACCTGGGAAAGACCAACTTGATTGTTCCTCCTACAGTCCCATAGTGCTCCTTAATATGGATCTCAAAATACTCACCAAAGTGTTGGCATCCAGGTTGGCAGGGGTGATCTCCTCCCTGGTCGACATAGATCAGACGGGATTCATGCCCGTGAAGTCCACTGATACGAATTTAAGACAACTTTAACCCATTTAGAGCTTCCCACGACAGAAGTCCAGAATTATTGTGTCAATTGATATAGAAAAAGCTTTTGACTCGGTAGATTGGTGCTATCTGCATAAAGTGCTAGAACTCATGGGTTTTGGTGTAGGGTTTATGAAATGGATTTCATTACTTTACCGTGCCCCTAAGATGGCAATTAAATTGGGGAAATGTATTTCTCCCTTTTTTGAGATAGGAAGGGGGATGAGACAAGGGTGTCCACTGCCCCCTTTCCTCTTTGCTCTAGTCATGGAGCCACTGGCTGTAGCCCTTAGGACTTCAACGGAGGTAGGAGCCATTCAGGTGGGAGGCATCAGAGAGTGTCTGGCCTTATACGCAGACGACTTGGTCCTTTTTCTCAGGGACCCGACGGCCTCATTGAAGGCGGCCCTTGATATTCTTGACTATTTTGTCAAATTCTCGGGGGTTGGAGTAAATTGGACCAAGTCGTCAATATTGCCACTGGATAGGGGCGTGAAAACTTTGGCAGACATAAAGCTGCCTCTTCAGTGGGTCTCCTCTATCAAATATCTAGAAGTGAAAATCACAGCTGATGTGGGTGACTATGTGAGGCTTAACGTAATACCCTTATTAACTCTCTTAAAACACAAAACCCAAGGATGGACGAAACTGCCACTGTCACTAATTGGTAGGATCAGCCTCCTGAAAATGAAGATACTCCCCGTCATTCTCTACTTTTTAAGACAAGTCCCAACATGGGCACCAAGAAGCTTTTTTACAAGTCTGGATGGCATTGTCAGCTCCTTTTTGTGGGCTCCTAGGTCTCCCAGAATAGGCCTTAAAGTTCTCCAAGAACCATGATGTTGTGGGGGGTTGTCCCCCCCCCCCAGACTGGCACAAATACTTTCTGGCAGGCCAGATGGTATTTGTGCGCAGGTGGCTGATGGCGGATGATGGTGATTCCGCCACAGTCCTTGAGGCAGCACACTTGGGGCCTTATGAAAGTCTGAAGTTAGCATTATATAGGCGCACAAAATTGGACCTCCCTCTGACCACATTCATGAAGTTCACTGTTAGGGCATGGGATCAGGCCAGGAAGCTTGCATGCCCCAGCTATGTAGAAATCTCCCCTTTGACTCCTCTGTGGATGAACCCTAAGCTACCAGAATTCTACAAGCAACTATTGATCTTCTGTCCTCCATCGTCATTCCCAGCTTTTATAGATTTCTCAGTTTGTATCTGCTGGCCACATTTTTCATCCTGTCCCTTATATATAATAAAGTTATTGCTGTGAATTAAATCCTTTGACTTTATCTGAGTGTGAAATCCCTGAAACATTTGAGGTCTCCTGAAAGATTTGATGTCTTGTTGATGATACAAATTAGGCCCCGCACACAGTTGCATGCCTCGTGCAGGGCCACCTCCGGCACGGCAATGCACAAGTGTTGCACACATCCCCACCTCATAGATGTCTATTGGGACATATGACTGCTGAGAATGCACACAGGGTGAGTTCGGGGACATGTTCCTGGAAGGATGTCATAGCGGCTGTGTCCATGCAGCCACGTGTCCCAATAGACATCTATGGGACTACGGTCCAGGGATGCACACAACACCTGTGCATCCCAATGCTGGTGAAAGATGGCTCCATATGGGGCACACAACTCCCCAGGTGAACGAGGCCTTACATTGTATTTCTAGTGTAGCCCTGACCCCGCAGGAGCAACTAACATTGTTACATCAGGAAGACTTCCCCACCATCAGAATACACTGATCAGTGCTGCTGGCTATAGCCGGCAGTACTGATCGAGCAGGAAAATCAAACAGGGCTGTTGTACAGAAGTCAGTTGGTAGATCAATTTCTGTACAGCCTTCCTGCCCATACATGAATCAAAAGTCGTCCGGTCCCTGCTGAAGCAGCCAAATTTCAATCTGTCTATAGCCGGTGTAGCGTCATTTTTTGATAACCCCACAAAACTGGATACCGGAAGTGACATTCCTTTGCTGCCATATTGCTACAGCCACACTAGTCTATACTAAGGATACAGAGAGAAGGCAGTAAGCGGACATCTTTGTACACACACCGGAGTTTTTAATTTCACAGTTATTTTGAACACTAAACAGAGCTTACATACTGAAATACAGGATATAGAAATACGTGACACTGTTTTGATGTTAAATTTTAAAAGCATTGGTGTTCTGTGACATTTGAAAAGCTGTGAGATCGGCAGGCTTGCCTCTGCTTTTAAAATGTAACATCAAAACAGTGTCACGTATTTCTATATACCGTATTTCACTATGTAAGCTCCATTTACTGTTCAAAATAACAGTGAAATTAAAAACTCTGGTGGGTGTACAAAGATGTCCGCTTGCCGCCTTCTCTCTGTATCCTTAGTATAGACTAGTGTGGGTGTAGCAATATGGCGACGACAGAACGTCACTTCCAGTATCCAGTTTTGTGGGGTTATCAATAAATGACACTACACCGCCTTAAACTGATGAGCTGTAAAGGCTTTTTATGCATCGCCTATGGACAATATTGGGTAGTGCAGCTTTGCAGGCACATGCAATTTTGAGGGTTAACGTGTATTTGGTATCTATTTGATCAACACAACCTCATATTTTATTAAATATAAACAAAAATGGAAACTATGTTGTGTTTTTTTGCGCCAAAACTAATTTGAGTGCATTTTTTATTTAAAATACGGATTTAAAAACAGTAGCTCAAACATCATGTAACATAAAAAGCTACAGCTATCAAAATTTTATTCTGCAAGGACTTTGCTTTCCGAAAATATATAATGTTTTGGGGTTTTAAGTACTTATTCATGTGCAAAATACGCATTTTAGTAAGTGTGCACAAAATTAAAAGAAAGAAAGTTTGTGGCAGCTAATCAGCTGCCATCTAGTGGTGAAGTAAAAGAATGACCTACAATACTTTCATAAGTGACCAATCAGCTCCGGCCGGATGGTGGTGAAGGGTCCCTGATGCAGAAGAAGTTTCATCATCAGAGTGTGAATTCTCCTCCCACATTAATATTGGGGAAATCCTATCTCTGTGCACCTGACTGCAATATACAGATGAAAAAAAGGTATATAGCAGCAGTATTTTGATATAAAAAGATTTAGAAGCTGTGTGCACTGTGGGGGGGCGGATGAATTGTTTTTATATTGCTGGGTTTAATAACATTTTAACATAATGTAACATAAAAAGCTGTAACTACCATCATTTTATTCTGCAGGGACTCTGCTTTCAGAAAATGGATAATGGAATCTGATTGGTTTGTATGCACAGCTGCCCCAGATTTTGTACTCTCCAGTTTCAGTAAAACAACCTCATGTCCATACTCCATAGTGCCCCTTTCCTGGGTCTCCTCATGACTGCATACCTCGGGTCAGCTCTGCCCCTTGACCCAAGAAGGACCACCTTAGTAGCAAATAAAAATTGGTAAGGGCAGGTTCACACTGCTGCGATGCGAGAACCCGTGCAAATCTGCATCGCATGACACTTCCCTATGTGAACCACTGGGAGTGTCAATAGCAAGTTAATGACACCCCCAGATTGGTTTGTATATCACAGTGCGAACTGTCAATTTGGATAGGAATCAGATTGCATGGGCGTGAACACCCATGCGATCCAATTCTAGTGCAGACCAATGCAAATTCAGCCATACAATCTGTGTAGCTGAATTCGCATTGCACAGACATCACAGCACAGCAGTGGGGTGCGAATCACATGCGATGTCTGACATCACAGCAGTGTGAACCAGTCCTAACTGTCCCTTACCCAGCATTCCTATTTTTTGTCCTCGCTCCAGATCCACCTAATTTTTTTCCCATCTGCCATATTCCCATTGTGGTTCAGCCTCTCCAGGTGATAGACATTTATGTAGCCTGGTAAACCCGGAATATTGGATGTACCCAGGGGTGCCGGGTTCTGCTGCTTGGGACAAAAAAAATGTGCGGGGCAGAAGAGCACATTAGGCTTTTTTTGCAGCCATTGGGTTCCGCATAGCTCAGCACTTTTGCCCGGTCTCTCTAGGGCGAGTGTTAGAGATTCTGTGGCTGTTTTATGCTTCCCTTCTGGGGTTTGCGGCCGGAGACATGGATTCCGCATTGCACATTTGCAGGCGGCTTACCCGAGCTTGTTCGGGTCTTTCCCGGAGTTGGGTGGAATGGGTGTGTGACGTCATCACGCCCGCACATTGCCCGGAGAATTTAAAAGCACCCTATGTGTTCTATGACACAGCCTATGAAATCACTAAGGCACAAAGCAAGTTAACCACTTCCCACCCGCCGTATAGCAATATGATGGCCAGAAAGTGGTTTTGTTATCCTGACTGGACGTCATATGACGTCCAGCAGGATAAGCTGTGATTGCGCATGCCCGCATCGATCGGTGGTGTGGTGTGTCAGTCAGGCTCTTTACCACGTGATCAGCTGTGCCCAATCACAGTGCAAACAGGAAAAGCCATGTATTGGTATACAGTATAGACTGACAGGTGCAGGTAGAGGAGAGCCGATTGGCTGCTCTCCTGTCAGGGGGGGTCTGCACTGATAATCAGTGCATTGATTATCAGTGCAGACCCATTGAGGATGGCCACCAGGTATGACCACCAGGGATGCCCACCCATGACCACCAGGGATGCCCACCCATGACTACCAGGTAAGCCACTAGAGCCCACCAGAGATGCCAACCAGTGCTCATTAGGGATGGTACTCTGTGCCCACCAGTGATGCCTGACAGTGCCTCCTGATCATTGCTGCCTATCAGTACCACCCATCGGTGCCCACCGGTGCCACCTATCAGTGCCACCTACGAGTGCCCATCATTCCCACTTATGAGTGCCCATCAGTACCACCTATCAGTGCTGTATATCAGTGCCCATCAGTGCTGCTTATCAGTGCTGCATATAAGTGCCTCACCATCAGTGCCAATTAGTGAAGGAGAAAAATTTCTTATTTACAAAGTTTTGTAACAGAAACAAAAAAAATTTGGTCTTGTTTTTATTTGTAGCGCAAACAATAAAAACCCCAGTGGTGATGAAATACCACCAAAGAAAGCTCTATTTGTGGGAAAAAAATGATACATTGTTTGGGTACAGCGTCACATGACTGTGCAATTGTCATTCAAAATGTGACAGCACTGAAAGCTGAAAATTGGCCTGGGCAGGAAGGGGGAAAGTGCCCGGTATTGAATAGTTATACTTCATAGCGTTAGGTCAGATTATAGGAGGACAACTGTCTTTATTACAGTTGACCTTTAAATCTGACCTCCAGCCTTCCCTTCAGTCTTGCACAATCGTACCGGCTCCTCTCCTGGGCTGAAATGGCTTTCTCTGATTTCAATGCACACTGTGAGCTTCTCACAATGTGCATTAGAAGCTGCAACAATTAAAATAGAACCCACCTCATTTCCTGGCTGGAGGATGTCCAGCATCTTCTAGCCCCCAGCCTGGCTGTCCTTTGCCTGTCCCTATCATTCATTGGACTATCATAGGCATTAATCTATTACAGAAAGTATGGTCTCCATGAATGTGTGTAACATTCGCACAATAAAGGTTTTATAAACAGACCCCCTAGTGGCATAGTAAAGCAATAAAAAGCTTGCCTGCTCTCTGCACAAGCTATATACAGCACAGTGATGATGTCGCTGCCACATTTACAAGGTAATATCTGGGTTTGCATAGACAGGTGGTGCACACAGAGTAGCGTTCACCCCAGCAAGGGCCGCTGATCACCACAGGATCTTCACCCAAATGAGTGCAGAGGCAGCCAGGCACACAGCAACATTCACTCACTCCGGCCCAATGATCAGTCGAGGGAGGGATGACTTTTGAGATTTATTGCTGAATAACTTGGATGGGATGATGGGAGATGTGGGATACTTCAGCAACACTATGCAGCAACAGGAGGATGCTCCTCACTATATCTACGCTTCTTAGAGCAGTCTTTAATCCAGGAACTGAGGGAATGGCCAGTTCCCAGACTTTGTAGGGAGTGTCCCAGTCACAGCAACCGCTGGCTCTTGTGTACAAGGGAGAAAAACCGTGAGCAGTCACTAGGATCCTAGACTCAGGTCTGTACTCACAGTCCCTGGATAACTGAATGCCTCCTTCCAATATCAGCCAGACATTCCCCAGACCAGTGAAATCCCTTGGTTCATTCCAAAGATTCTTGAAAGTTGCCCCCCAGCTGTGTCCTAGCTGGGACCTCAGTGAGCACATGCAGAATTTCAGCTTAGCTGCCCAGAAAGGCATTAGCCTTCAGGTTGGGAACTTCACCTGTTGGACAAGAACTGGGATGCTCTAAAATATTTATGCACCCCCTAGCCACCCACTGCGCACCCCACACCAGGGATTGGTCAGGAAAGCATGAATCTTCAAGCTGCCAACTTGCCTTTTCCTTTCCACTACATTCTAGAATCCTACAGAGGACACGGGGAAAAAACCTGCAGCCAGTGAAATCCCGAACAGCCCAAAGCAATCACAAACTGCTCCACTGACTAGAGGAGCCAGAAAAAAAAGAATCCTGATCATCCTAACACCCTACCTAGGAGGGTGCTACATGTCTAATGGCATTTTTTGTGCCCGGAGTTCAGCCACTGGATCAGCAGCATAGCCAGGCAATACACATTAAGAGAATGAGAGTCCCCAGTGCTGGAAGTCACCTGTCCAGATCAAGCTTTTTCATCACAGAGGAACTCTTGAAATAACTTTCCGGTTTCAGGGAACCCCTGCTAAATCTCAGGATATATTAGTGTAGCGCCCTCTACGCTAGGTAGGTGTTAGAGTGAGATTTTTGTTAGGTGAGGCAAATTTGGTCAGGCCTGACTGAGATGCAGGCCTGATTGTTTTGATTCTGGGCAGGGGGGCGGCCCAGGGAGAGCTGGAGACTGCAGGAAGAAACACCCCTTGGTTACTCCTCCCCTTTTCGTCAGAAAAGTCTGGAAAAGGGGATGGGAAGAGGAGGTGAGGCTTTCTGAAGTATGTTAAGGAGCTCTTTCCAATCCCCAACCTGGGTTGGCAGTGGGCAGGCCTCCTTAAATACTGTGGTCTGCCCAGTGGGGGGGGGGAGTTCAGTTGGAAATCTGGAGATGGAGTAGCGTGGGCTGTCGTGGTCAAGGGGGAGCTCCCAGTCTGGGGGTAGGGAGGGGTGATCCTGGCCTGGAGTGCTCAGGTGCAGCCAAGAAGAGTGAGATTTTGGTGGCAGGCACAAGGCAGAGAGGACAGGACAGCAGGAGAGAGAACTATCCGAGAGAGATTTCCAGTGTGGAACTACAAGTAGCAGGAGTCCGTGAGCAACATACCCTGGGAAACTGTTGGAGGCATTCTGGAGCGGATTGGGGTGAGAGACAATCTGGGAAGGATGCAGAAGTCTGTTTGGGATTCCTATGATGCTGTGGTAGTGAAGAAGGCCGTTGCAGCTGGAGGAGCTGGCAGGGCCTAGAAAAAGATGGGCTGGGAGTAGTGGTCCATCGAGCCAGCTAGCACATAGTACTTTGCTACAATTTGGAGGATATTAGCCTCTGCCCATAATGGGTGGTCTGGAGGCCCTGCTTCAACTACAGCAGGCCTCATCATGTGCTGGCTAGGCCCAAGGAACCATTTAGAGGCCTGATAATTATCTTTTCAGGTCTCATCTGTGCTGAGCAAGTGTTGTGCAGGAGTGAGGAACAAGGAGAGGAATGTGCATCAAGAGTCAGTGCTGGAGGAAGATGGAGAAGTGTATATATGGAGGTGTATATAGAGGTCCCATGTACAGAAGTGTTCAATTCTTGGGCATCCCATCATCATCCCTACCCTATCCAAGTTTAATCCCCTAATAAATAAAACAAAATTACCGGCCTCTTCCGTGACTCTGGGTGCAGTATGGATGTGATTGAGGGTGGTGTGATCAGGTGAACCACAACACTCAACCACCCCTAAGGGGGACATTGGTTACATTAGTGTGATGGTCGGTGGGAAAAATGCTCCTTACACTTGTGGTCATTGGGAAGAATTAACCCCTTACAGATTGCTAAAAAGATTGATGGTGTCAGGGGGAACTTATCTGAGACGCAGAGATTGCTCATTGCTAGAGGAACCCCGAGCAACCTCTGGAGAAGTTCTACCTGAGAAACACTGATCTAGATTTCTATTTCACATTTGTTGCTGTATAATCTGACTCAACATCATATGTGAAAGTGATAGAAGGAAATGGATGGCCCAGTGGGGGGGAAATCCTTTTGTAGAAGGACAATGCTCAACCCCTGAGCTGCTATACTACAACACTGATATCTCATATCGCTGTTACTAGTGGAAGGGTTTATGGTGTTCCTGATATTCTCCACCATTGGAATGTAAGGTGACTCTAATGTATGGAAAGAAGACAAAGTCATCAGTGAGGCCTGGCTCACATCAATGCGTTTTCAAGTTTTGCAGAAATGCACTACAGTCCATGATACATGATTTCCTGCGGGTCACGTTCACATCGGTGCATTTTTTAGATAGGGGCAGGGACTTTTTAGCCCACAGCAGGTTGTGTTTTTGGTTCCATAGACTTCAATGGAAATACACCAGAAACGTGTTAAAACTGTAGTGCTTGCATTTTTGATGTGTGTCCGCTGAATTTTTTCTACCAAAAATTGAAAAACGCATCAAAAAATACACCAAGAAAGCACATTAACCAAAACCTGCATAGCTGTGAACCCAGCCTGAGGAGGTACTCATGGAGTGCAGGGAATGTATTACATCTGGATGGTATGCGCACCGGGCTATTGGGAGGTTGGGTCAGCTTTGTAACATTTTACATCTGTGTCACACTTTCCTGTTATTTACACTCATGTCTATTGATCTATATAGGACTTTGGGCTCAGTTTATAAAGCTGTTACAAAAAAGATTTATTTATTTTCAGAACTATATAATAATATATTTTTTTTTAAACCAGGGGATTTTACACACACACACACATATGTATATATAAATTAATTCTAAATCCTTAATTTAGAGTCATGCAGTACAGACAACAAGAGCCAGTAAAGTACAGCCAGCCATAAAGCATTTGTACATAGACAAGTGGAGGTGGATCTCCTATCTCAGTTTGGAATGGCGGCAAGGTAATTATAATGGGGGATTTTAATTATCCAGACATAGACTGGACGGAAAAAAACGCACATTCATCTAAGGCTTGCCCTTTTCTAAATCTCTTGCAGGACAATTACATGGATCAAATGGTAAATGCACCAACAAGAAACATAGTGTTACTAGACCTACTGATTACTAACAATACAGACCTGATCACAGATGTGGAAATAAGGGGCAATTTAGAAAACAGCAATCACGGGTTAATTAGTTTCAGTATAAATCACACAAATAAAAAACATAAGGGAAATACTAAGATACTAAATTTCAAAAGAGCCAACTTCCATAAACTAAGCTCTCTCTTGAAGATATTAAATGGGATAAAAAGCTAGGAACAATGAACACGGAGGAAAAATGGTTGGGCTTTTAGAGCATATTAAATAAGGGTATTAACCAGTGCATCCCAATGGGAAATAAATTTAAAAGAGTTAATAAAAGGCCTGGGTGGCTCAGCTCCATTGTAAAAAAGCTTATAAAAGAAAATGAGAAGGCCTTAAAAACTACAAGGCTGAGGGGTCATCATCAGCATTCCAACTTTACAAAGAATGCAATAAGAAATGTAAGGGTGCAATTAGGGTGGCTAAGATAGAACACAAGAAGCATATAGCACAGGAGAGTAAGAAAAATTTTGAGACATTCTTTAAGTATATAAATAGTAAGAGAGGGGGGTCAGATCATATTGGCCCCATAAAGAATTATGAAGGGAATCTGGTTACAAAGGATGGAGGGATGTAAAAAGGAGGCACAAGTAACAAGGATCGAAAAATAGGGTAAATTATAGAAGTTCTCTCTCGAATCAAATACCTTCAA
>BLSH010012081.1:172612-188376 GCA_018402905.1 Glandirana rugosa
ATTGGTAACAATACGGCTAATGACGTAATGTATGATGGAAATGGAGGTCCCAGTATAGGTAAGAGTAATTGGAGTGCAGCGATTAAACCATCATTGTAAAGCTGATCAGTCCCAAGAGTTTATCAGAACATTGATTGGAACAGCTAGGGGCGTCAAACAAACTGTGATAGCAGTGATGGTGCTGATAATGGTATAGACACTCTCACCAGACTCTGGAAACGGCACCGATGAAAGGGCAGGTTTTCCAAGGATCAAGAGTCCCAAATTGCTGCCATAGTTGACAGGTATGGCTTTTGCAGCGTGGTAATTCCTCCTCAGCTCCAGCTGACTCAAGCAGCGTGCACGGAGCAGGTGGGCGGCTTCTCCAGGGTGAGGGGCGGGTTCAGATGCGTCATAGGAAACGTCAGGTGACGCGATGCTGACGCGTTTCGTCTGACCAATAGCAGACTTCCTCGGAGCTTCAGTGGTTGTGCACAATTTTTTGAGATCTTTAATAAAAATTATATATTTTATCACATTTTGGTTCCTATAGTGGTGCACTTGTGGTCTTTAAATCACTTTGTTCTTGCATGGGGTTAGCAGGAAGCTTCATTTTTATCAAAGTAATAAAGGAATCTAGATCAACGTTAGGAGCTGTAAGTCTAAAACATGAGATTTGTTAGTAACAACAACAAGACAAGGGTCAGCTGATGCTCACAAACAATAAATGATTAAACTGGACAAAGACACAATATTTTGACCCATGCCCACAAAAATCCACTTTTGAGGGTCAAAGTGAAAAACAAATACAAGAAACAGACAAAACGATTATCAAACCACAGCCTTAGCGGGGAGCGGGTCATTATGCACAATATGTCTTCCCTTCCCAAAAAAAATTTCAAGGACTGAGAACAAATGTGGCCTCTTCTCAGGCAAAGCAAACTCCACTACTGTAGTCCTTTATATAACATAGGTTGGATTGTTAGCACACTTACACCCACCCAATAAAGGACACGCCCACCATTGTCATTCAATCTGTGTCTTCATGTTTGCCTCAAGTGGTTGCCCCGCTTATCAGGAACATACTCTGTCCAAATGAAAGAATGCATCCAGCTATATAAGCATATGTATCTGTGCAGTGTACAACAGAAAATATCAAATGTCCAAGTCTGGCCATGATCAGTGCTAATAAACAAAAAATAATTCAAACTGTAAGTCACTGGGCATGTGCAGGGTACAAAGCAGGACATCTCAACTTTGTGAGGGCTTCTTCCCCCAAATTGTTGGCAAGCACATTTGTCATCAGTATCCCACATTTAAATATAAGTGCAGGATCACACCATACTTCTAAAGCCATGTCTGACTAAATATACCTGTTATAGATTTGGGGGAAACTCACTTTTATTTGTAATGTCATCTCCTTTGTTTCCATTATGTAAAGCCCATCAGAAATGTACAATATTAGAAAAAAATAAAATATAAGAACACAGCAGAAGGAGAACATACAAACTTCAAGGCAGGTAGTGCCATGTTTGGGATTAGAATTAGTGACCCCAGTGCTGCTAGGCAGAAGGGCTAACCAGTTAGCCACTGTGCTACCACATGAATGGAAAATGCATCTCTATGGTGTTAAACAGACCTAAGTCCCTGAGCATTCTCAGTGTAACAAGCAATAGCTTGCAAATGAAGAAATAAAATGCACTGTGGTACTAAATCAGATGTGTGATGGTTATATGTATCCCAATACAAAGGAGCATAATAGTATAGGCCAATAGTTTGATATGCGTAACAATGACATAAATCCAAAGAAAAAGGGAAAAAGAGGGTGGCACAACTATTCCAAAGTGACACACACAAAAATACAATTACACATAATAGAACAATAAACATAAAGCAGGGATTCACTGTTTCCACCTTGGCTCCACCATGAACATTAAGACATGGGATTCATCATTGTACTTATGTTAGTAGATGCACAATATACATTTTTAAAAATCTGCAGCATGCACTATGGAATGCTTCATTATCTCTTACATGCCGTAATGTACATGGGGGAGTGGAGGTGCAAAGAGTGAATCCCTGCTGATGTACCCTAGAATTTCCCAGTGCCATTGAGCAACCTGTTGCTGTGATATGCCATCTGGTTCCAAGCCTGGGTATTACTAATTATAGTCAGCGTGCTGCTATGGGACCATCTATAATTTTGGGTATTCTCACTTGGTAAGAGGCTGCAATTGGTGCTCGTGTGGAATTCACAAGGCTGCTTATTGTCCTTCCCCAAGGAAAACATATGGCAAGATTTACAATGGTGCTTGAACCTTCCTACACATAAATACTACATTTATTTGGACATTTACCTATAGATGGTGGAATTATCTCAGGCAGGAGTTATGTTTCTTGATTTATTCAGTGATATTTGGTGTTTATTGGTGTGTGACTGTTGAACTGGGGTTACCTTCTGTATTTTGGTAATGACCAATTAAGATCATTTGGGAATACTAAGCAACTCACACACTTTGTATTCACTTTACATTTACTTCAGCAATGGTATTGTGTGTGATTTGTGAAGACAGCTTTGGGAGTTTTGGTTTAGATTTATGTGTGATGAGAGAATATATTTATAAATATATAGAGAGAGAGAGAGAGAATAATACATGTCCCTAAAACATGAAAAAATACACATTACTAGCATTGTAAAAAAAAAAACAAGAACAATTTACAATGTATTTAAAAAGTTCATCACAATGCTACAATGTATGTTTTTGTGCAAGCAGCAGTTGTACAATTAAAATTCAAATGTAGCACTGCCCCCTTGAGAATTGCTTGAAACTTAAATCCCCCTTGGCCTTCCTCACTCTGAGAGTCCTCCACCATCCCTGACACTCTGGGTTCACTCATGTTGCAGAATTCTATTAAGTTTGGCGCCCTTATAGTAATAGAGACCACACCAAAATTGGAGTTTAAAACATTTACTTAACTCACTCTTGGTATGAGAATGTGCCTTTTGAATAAAGAAGGCCACGTCCTACAAGGCAAAGATCAACAGTTTAATTTAAATCACAGTCTTACATAAACTTCACACACAGGTTGACTTTGATAAATTCAATGAATAAGAGGGGCGGCTAAATAAAGAATATTCACCACTTCCTGCTATTCACCAGTGACTGTAGTGGATGTAACAATAGAGTTCTTCCAATTGAGTTTAATCAAATACCACTTAAAGTGAATAAAGATAAAATAATGACTATCCTATATTGATTGGTGAACCCAAGGTTATTTGATACCACTTAATGTAATGCAGATAAATTAATACCACTTTATAACAAGTCAGCTAAATACTGGTACAACTATAATAAACAATAGCAATTATCACTAAATTCTCCTGCTCAGAGAGTTCTTAGGAGGATGCAATGGCACCAAAAGAAATGACCCTGAGTCTTATTAAGTGGGGAAGGAGTAGCTGTGGTTGCAGCAATTCTGTAATCAAAAGTTCAGTAGGTCTTCTGCCGGCTGCAGAGACAGAGTAAGTACCCTTATGTATGGGCATGAGCCCGCTCACCTAACCAAACACATAACTGCTGACAGGTGGTCTGGCTGCTCAGATGATACTGGCTCTGGAACAGACTCAGATGATATTAAGTTGGCTCCGCTGACTATCTGCTGGAACACCACAGCACGGCAGCTTGCCGGATCACTGTGAAAATTCAGCCTGCTGGATCACTATATGTAGGGGGCAGGCCGTGATCCTGCTGTAAAGGCACACAAGGTCCTTGCTGATCAATCACGCCGTCCAAAGAGACCACAACAAGCTCCTCCTCCGACTTAAATAGATTCTCCCATAAAGCACCGTTCCTCCCAAGAGCTCTCCACTGCAGAGCAGCCCGCTGGGAAATGGAGTCCTCCCAATTCAGAGTCTAGTTTAACACTAGAGGAAACTCTTCACAGTATTCATAGGCAGATTTGTCCTTATGCCGGAGGAGAACTGCTGGACTCCTGGCTACACAATGATTAACTGTATTTACTGTATACATAAATATTAGATATAGAAGGGGTATGTACCGCGCTTATGGGTTCATGTACTCGGCTGCTGCCCTCCAGTAATTCCCTCCCGCAGGTGGGATATGAGATTGATAATGGTTGTGCCTGGATGTGGCGCTGTCTGAGTAATGGGAAATAGGTATGGGCCTTATATACTGTTGTCATAAGTTAAAGTGGAGCTGTGTCTCTCAACATAAATTGTGATATTTAAAGTGCCTATGTGCCAAGTGTTATAAATAATTTAATCAACACAATAAATCATAAATCATAAATTCATCACATTATAACATAAAACAATATTGTTGGTATTTATTCCTGCATCCATAGATCAATATAAGTATAGATCCACTGTGTGCAGTCTTGAACTAGGCTAAAAAAATTTTTTTTCAAAAGTACAGTGTTTGTGTTACAAGTGCACAAGTGCATGTGCTAGTGCTTATGTGCTAGTATCCAATTTTTTTTTTTTTTTTTTTATACTGTAGGTCCGATAACTTTCTGGTGTGTCTCAGATGGGTTGATAATAGTGTGTTATGCAAAAATATATATCAACCTATAAACCGTTGTGGCTTTCCTGTATAGTTATTAACAAATATGGTATAGTATATTATTAGTCCCAAAGTATCATAATTTTTAACAGTTAGGCATATAAACAGAAAACAGTCCGTGTATTAAATGTGTTGCCGTGACTTCAGGTGCTCATTCTTGTGACATTCCTTCATATATAATTATTGTGACATGGGGTGTTTTCTCACTCGTGCTCCCCCACCGGACCCCTCCTTACCAGAGGGCACTACCCCTGCAGGGGTAAAATGCCTGTCTTTGTAATTCCTAAGGTGTGCGGTCCTGGCGTGGAGGTCTTCATCCACCAACTATGGGATTTGTTGCTAGGGGGAGAGAGCTCTTGTTGCTGTTTTTGCTTGTAGGTTTTCCTGCTCCTGCAGGTGTGGGGAAGTCCCAGCTTATTTCCTTGCAAGGTAGAAAAAAAGAGAGGAGTCCATAGCGTATTATTTAAAAAGTGTATCCCTTGTTTTATTCAAGTAAAATAGGATACATCTCCAAAGGATAAAAAAACGGAAGAATCAACTGTTAAAATTAAACTAATAACATTCCTAGGTCTGTGGTCCGTCCCAGAGCCGGTATAGGGTGTGCTGATCAGGTTCCTTTGTGGGGAAGCTTCGCAGCTGTCCTCACTGAGCGATGTGCGTTCCACCGCTCGTTCACTGCCAACCGGATGTGACGTCGGACTGCCTGCTAGGTCACTGACGCGTTTCGTCATAGACGTTATCAAAGGTGTGCTTAGCAAGGTAGTTAGTGTGTTTATATCTCTAATGCCTTTTTGCATAACACACTATTATCAACCCATCTGAGACACACCAGAAAGTTATCGGACCTACAGTATAAAAAAAAATTTGGATACTAGCACATAAACACTAGCACATGCACTTGTGCACTTGTAACACAAACACTGTACTTTTGAAAACATTTTTTTTAGCCTAGTTCAAGACTGCACACAGTGGATCTATACTTATATTGATCTATAGATGCAGGAATAAATACCAACAATATTGTTTTATGTTATAATGTGATGAATTTATGATTTATGATTTATTGTGTTGATTAAATTATTTATAACACTTGGCACATAGGCACTTTAAATATCACAATTTATGTTGAGAGACACAGCTCCACTTTAACTTATGACAAGAGTATATAAGGCCCATACCTATTTCCCATTACTCAGACAGCGCCACATCCAGGCACAACCATTATCAATCTCATATCCCACCTGCGGGAGGGAATTACTGGAGGGCAGCAGCCGAGTACATGAACCCATAAGTGCGGTACATACCCCTTCTATATCCAATTATCATCTTTCACCCTTTAGGGGAAAGAGAATAGTACCAGCAGCTATGGATATTTTTGGATATATCTCATCTAGAAACATAAAAGCAGAAGAGGTCTTTAACCAGGAAAGAGTTAACAACACGAATGATAGTACTGAACTGTTTAAGCTATTAAAACACACCCTAGAGAAACAATTAAGGGTGTGGTGGGATATAGCAACACTGGAAATGTACATAAAAGATAACATGACCCCCAGACGCCTCAGATGGGACCTGCACCCCAATGATGACCTGGATGAAGGTACACTCATGGAAGACTGGTTTAATTCTTTAATGGATGTGAAAAGGAGCTACTACATACTATAATTAAAAGAAGACAATACAAACTGAGATTGATTGAAGAAAAAACTAAAGAAATTAAAAACAACATAACACCGTATACCAGCCAAAAGGACTACCAGGATAAAGAAAAAGAATTGCAGGAACATATTAAAAAATATGATTTGAAAATACAACTTAAAAAACAGAATAAATTTTCCCGAGACGTCATGGACTATACCAATAGGAGAGTATATAAATGGCAACAAGACACAATGGATCACCAAGAAGATGGAGAGGATGCATCCTCTATAGAAGATTCAGAAGAGGATATGATCCTCACTAACATCACCAACTACAGAACCCCACAAACTGCAAGACCCCCCACAAATCAGAAGACTGGGAACAACAACACCAGGAATAGAACAATACGGGAACCTCAAGGGAGGGAAAGATCACCTGAAACACCCAGATATCAGGTGACTACCAGCAATAGATACTCACCCCTCAGAGAAAGACAGCCATATACATCTAAACCCTATAATAGAGAATGGGAACATGAGGATTTTCGCGGGGGATGGAGAGACAGACCCCCAGGCAGAGGGCACCGGTCCGAACACCCTACGACAAGGGGATGGAGAGGACCACCAACTCATTGGTATCAAACAAGAAGACCGCAATACAGATCAGTAGAAAGAACACCAAGGTATCCTCCACAACAATGGAACCAACCAGGAAGACCATGGTATCAAGTGACACACAGAGGAGGAGGAAGAACACCGAGAAGATATCAAGAACCCACCAGGGACAGGAGACCGATCAGAGAACAACACCGAAACGATTACCCAAGGACACCACAAGGGGAAGTCAGAAGAACCCACCAATACCAGACAACAGAGAGGATCTACACCCCAGAACACAGCGCCCGAGAAAACGGAAGAGAGGAAAACGGGGAGGAAAGAAAAGGCAAAAGAAGAAGAGAGTATTAGGAAAAGGCATATTCAATTTGAGCAGTGCAGAATTCACCAAGGAAGAATTAGAAATACTAGATTTGGGACCCAAATATGCCCCAAATAAACCGTTCAATGAATTTGAGACATATATCGACTTACAGAAATTTATTAGGAAAGTTAACCTAAAAAAAATTTTCCAGACACAGAACAAGAGAACAGAGGAGGACATGAATGAATATATGCATACACAACTCAGAAACAACTCCACTTTTAACCCAAAAACCCCAAGAGGAGACTGTTTGGGAGCTTTCAAAAGAATGGTGGAACAAGACCTCAAGAAAATAAAGAGAATAGGAGGAAAAGAGAAAAGCACTATACACATCTGGAATAAGATCAAATCTATAAGTAAGAAGAAAGAGATAATAATTAGACCAGCTGACAAAGGAGGAGGAGTGGTTATCCTAGATAAAAAAGACTATTTAATAGAAATGGAAAACCTACTTAGAGTTCCAGACACATACAGAAAATTACCAAGTAACCCTAAGAAAAAAAAATTTTTGAAAAAATTAAAAGCATTTGTAAAGAAAGGGAAAGAAAGGGGCATCTTAAATAAAAAAGAAGCCAGATATTTAATCCCAGAAGCGAGCAAAACCCCAATTATTTATTACGTCCCCAAGATTCATAAAAGAATGGACAAACCTCCGGGACGACCAATTGTGAACGGTATAGAATCCATTTTTGCAAGATTAGGAGAATACCTGGATCGGTTTTTAAAACCCCTCGTGAAAAAAGGCAGATCCTATCTTAGGGATAGCCTCCAACTAGTCAATGAGTTACAAAACAAACAGATCAACCACAATAGTCTATTAGCTACAATAGACGTTAATGCATTATATACTAGCATAAACCAAACGGATGGATTAAAAGGAGTGGAGAAAGCCTTACACGAGCGGACGGACCTGAAACGAATTCAAATCAATTACATTTTGGAAGGACTCAAGCTATGTATGGAGTCAAATTACTTTTGGTATGGGAGAGAATATTATGTACAAACTAAAGGAGTCACGATGGGTGCACGCTACGCACCAAGCGTAGCAAATTTATTTATGGATCTATGGGAAGAGGAACATATTTTTAATAAAAACTACTCAGAACTTCAACTGTATAGAAGATACATAGATGATGTATTCATTATATGGGAAGGCACGGAAGAATCATTACAAACATTTATGGGAAATATCAACAATAACCCCTATGGACTAAAATTTACGGGAAAATTTGACAAAAATAATATTGAATATCTAGATCTGATGATAGAAAACACATCAGGATCCCTATGCACCAAAACCTTCTTCAAACCAACAGATAAAAATTGGTACATTCCCATAAACAGTTGCCACCACCCACACTGGAAACACAATATCCCCAAAGGTCAGTTGATGCGTTTAAGAAGGAATTGCCACAAATTGAAAGATTACCACACACAGGCAGATCATATTATTAATAAATTTGGAGAAAAAGGCTATCATATACCAACCTTGAAGAAGACGAAAGAATTAGTAGCGCAGCTAGACAGAACAGCTCTACTAAACACCAAGAAGAAAAAGAAAAAGAAAGATTATGATCTAGCCTTTATTACAGGTTTTAATAAAGAATACAAGCAAATGGAGAAAATAATAAAGAAATATTGGCCCATTTTAACTACAGACAACCATCTCAGAAAGATATTACCCAAGAAACCAAAATTCAGCTATAGAAAGGCTCCAACACTAAGGAACCACATAGTCCACAATGTGGTAGACCCACCTAAAGAAATTAAGCTATTCCAAGAATTAAAAGGCTTCTACAGATGCCAAAGATGCCAACCATGCAGGACTGTGAAGGATCAACTGAGAAGAATAAACAAATTTAAATCGTACACATATGGAACTCAATATGATATAAAATCACTCATTACATGTAACATTTCTCATGTTACGTATATCATAGAGTGTCCATGCCGGATACTATATGTCGGGAGAACCACGAGACCCCTACACAAGAGAATTAGTGAACATATCCATAATATTAAGAAAGGCTTCCCTAAACACAGTTTATCAAAGCACTTTAAAGAAAAACACAATAAGGATCCAACATTGATGAAGTTCTATGGAATAGACAAAGTAAATTTACATTGGAGAGGAAACAACAAAAAACAATGAATCTCTCAGAATGAAACTATGTGGATATATAAATTAGGAAGCCTAGCACCTGGGGGCCTAAATGTGGACATTGATCTTAACTGTTTTATATCCAATTTTTAGACAAAACACAGTTTTAAACAACATTTTATCATTACAATTATACCATAGATCCTCCTTTCTTATAACTCTCATCTACAAGCTACAGGTTTTTATTACTTTTAATATCTTACCATAGATCCTCCTTCCACCATAGATCCTCCTTCCTCAATACTTAACAAGAACATGATAAAAATACATTTAATGAAATTAACAAGAAGTCCTCCATTTAAATTATTATCTGACTATTTTACTATTACCATTACTATTTTACTACTTTACTTTTCAAGATTATTTGCACCATGTTTAATATTAGTAGGTAAATTATAACATTTAATATTTATAGATCAATTTTCAATACTATATTTTCAAACAAACATCCAAAAATTACAAACATTATACAAAACGTTTATATGTATCACTATTCTCATCAACAAGTTCAGTTAGTATTACTATCACTAAGCTACCATAGATCCTCCTTCCTATATTTTAAGAAAATTAGTATAATCCTCATTGTAAGTACTATATTTGGACAATATATACTCTTAATATCTTCTATATTATTATTCTCTTAAAATCTCCCATACATATTATTATTATTACTCTTTAATATTAGACTTTTCAAACAATATATCCTAACCAATCATATTTTTATATCGTCCATACTCTAATATCACAACCATTTTACAAAACTATATATTCATATAAATGATGATCGCTACTCTTAGCCACTCAAAATAATGAGGCACCATTCATTACGGGATCATTAACCCATAAGTACTCACTACGATAGAATATTAACTGACATAAATATAAACGAAGAGTACCCCTTTAACTTCATTATACTTTTTTCCCTTTGTTATCGCTCTTGTCTTGGATTTATTCATAGATAAGGACATATGTTAATAGATTATTGCACGCTATAAGAATATGCCGACAT
The DNA here is from genome assembly GCA_018402905.1 of Glandirana rugosa. NCBI lineage: Eukaryota > Metazoa > Chordata > Amphibia > Anura > Ranidae > Glandirana > Glandirana rugosa. The sequence goes on from BLSH010012081.1 coordinate 182,964, forward strand.
TGTAAAGACAGAGGACCTACTGCGATCGGACCGTTTTAAAATTGAGTGTAACAATACTTCCATAGGGGGCGGAGACCAACTATGATAAACAATTTGACCAATAGGAAAATGAACGCAGTAGACCCCCCGCCTCCGGCATTAGAGATATAAACACACTAACTACCTTGCTAGGCACACCTTTGATAACGTCTATGACGAAACGCGTCAGTGACCTAGCAGGCAGTCCGACGTCACATCCGGTTGGCAGTGAACGAGCGGTGGAACGCACATCGCTCAGTGAGGACAGCTGCGAAGCTTCCCCACAAAGGAACCTGATCAGCACACCCTATACCGGCTCTGGGACGGACCACGGACCTAGGAATGTTATTAGTTTAATTTTAAAAGTTGATTCTTCCGTTTTTTTATCCTTTGGAGATGTATCCTATTTTACTTGAATAAAACAAGGGATACACTTTTTAAATAATACGCTATGGACTCCTCTCTTTTTTTCTACCTTGCAAGGAAATAAGCTGGGACTTCACCACACCTGCAGGAGCAGGAAAACCTACAAGCAAAAACAGCAACAAGAGCTCTCTCCCCCTAGCAACAAATCCCATAGTTGGTGGATGAAGACCTCCACGCCAGGACCGCACACCTTAGGAATTACAAAGACAGGCATTTTACCCCTGCAGGGCAAGGAGGGGTCCGGTGGGGGAGCACGAGTGAGAAAACACCCCATGTCACAATAATTATATATGAAGGAATGTCACAAGAATGAGCACCTGAAGTCACGGCAACACATTTAATACACGGACTGTTTTCTGTTTATATGCCTAACTGTTAAAAATGATGATACTTTGGGACTAATAATATACTATACCATATTTGTTGATAACTATACAGGAAAGCCACAACGGTTTATAGGTTGATATATATTTTTGCATAACACACTATTATCAACCCATCTGAGGCACACCAGAAAGTTATCGGACCTACAGTATTAAAAAAAAAAAAATTGGATACTAGCACATAAGCACTAGCACATGCACTTGTGCACTTGTAACACAAACACTGTACTTTTGAAAAAAAAAATTTAGCCTAGTTCAAGACTGCACACAGTGGATCTATACTTATATTGATCTATGGATGCAGGAATAAATACCAACAATATTGTTTTATGTTATAATGTGATGAATATATGATTTATGATTTATTGTGTTGATTAAATTATTTATAACACTTGGCACATAGGCACTTTAAATATCACAATTTATGTTGAGAGACACAGCTCCACTTTAACTTATGACAACAGTATATAAGGCCCATACCTATTTCCCATTACTCAGACAGCGCCACATCCAGGCACAACCATTATCAATAAATATTAGATAGTTTGTTTATCTCAATTCTGCGAAGATAACTTCACGGTCGCGAACACATTTTTGATATTCGCAGATTTCGCAGATTCGCAGAATTTACTTTAGCACGCCTTAGAAAGTGAATGCGGGAGGGATTGTGACTGTTGTTTCTAGTCTGGGCATGAGCAATTGTGTCAGTACACAGTTGTAGAAATAAGAAGTTAGGTCTTCTTTTAGCTTCACGAATATAGCTTAACATTAACATTGTAAAAAGTTTGAAAGCAGGTCATCTTCAAATTAAGACATGTCTAGGAACCATAAAACGTACGAGATCATGTTCTAAACTTTATTTACATTTGCAATTTCTCTGCCTCTAGGAGGGGATCTGATCTGAGTTCTGTGGCCATTAGTAAATTAGCTTTCGTGACTTTTCCGACTGAAATTGGTTGGTCACTGTCATGCATTCGCCTATTCGCCTACTAGGTGCTTAAGTAAATATTCCCCTTAGTGATGATCCACCAGCAGCAGAAAGTGTTTCTGGAATGAGAACTCTGGAGGGAAAAGCTACTCACACTTTCATCCTGGTCTATTTTTAATGTCCTCTGGCATGCCAGAATGGGTTTTGTCATCCTTGTGGCATTTGGAAAAGAATATTTCTTCTCACAATATTTGCATACTGCACCTTTGTCCTCAGCAGAAATTACAATGTGGAAATGTTTCCAAACTCTAGATGTTGGTTTCACTGTTTTACTGAGAGAAGGAAAAGAAAAACCAATGTACTGAGCAGACTATAGGTAAACATTATGCTGTGATAGTGGACAACATTAATAGGAATCATTTAGAGGTTATGAAGATAAACTAATTTGTTAGACAAACTTACCCTCTTACCTGTCAATTAAGGCCTGAGAGGACAGAAACGATCTTCTACTGTGTCCCAACAATCACCCAACTGTAGGAGGTACAAGATGTCTACAAGCAAATTAATTGGAGCTCTTTCCCTTCAGTGCCCCTAGTGGCAGATATGCATATTTCTCTTGTTTAAGAGCTGCATTGTACGGTGTTACTTGAATTGCGTTTACAGGATTTGCTTGTCTTCGTCTGAGAGAATTTGCAATAATTTAAGACTTTACAAAAAGGCTCAGAAATCTTTCATTAACCAGTACAGAACCGCGCTACAGTGCGGCTCTGAAAATCTGGGAGGACGTCCATGGACGTCCTGCCTCGTGCGCGCTCCCCGCGCACACTCGCAGCCTGCGTCGGCGCGCTCTAGCTGCCGCGGCACACTGCGTGGGCGTACCCGCGGGTCGGGTGGACTCGTTGTCCGCCCGAGACCCGCCGATCACTTTTAGCAGCCTCAGAACGGGGAACCGCCAATGCAAACACGGCGGTTCTCCATTCTTTGAATGGGACATGACAGATCTACTGATCCCTGTCACTGGGATCAGTTAGATCTGTTATGTCCCAACCAGCCCATCCCCCCCACAGTTAGAACACACCCAGGGAACACTGTTAACCCCTTCACTGCCCCCTGCAGGTTAACCCCTTCACTGCCAATGACATTTATACAGTAATCAGTGGACATTTAAATTTCTGATCGCTGTATAAATGTCATTGGTCCCAAAAATGTGTCAAAAACGTCCGACATGTCCGCTGCAATATCGCAGTCACGATAAAAATCGCAGATCGCCGTCATTACTATTAAAAAAAAAAAAAATTGTAAAAACGCCATAAATCAATTCCCATTTGTAGGCGCAATTGCTTTTGCGCAAACCAATCAAAATACACCGATTGCGATTTTTTCTTTACCAAAAATATGTAGAAGAATATAAATCGGCCAAAACTGATGAATAATTTTCTTTTTTATATTTTTTTGGATATTTATTATAGCAAAAAAGTAAAAAAATATTGATCTTTTTTCAAAATCTTCCCTCTTTGTTTATAGCGCAAAAAATAAAAACCGCAGAGGTGATCAAATACCACCAAAAGAAAGCTCTATTTGTGGGAAAAAAATGATAAAAATTTTGTTTGGGTACAACGCCGCACGACCGCGCAATTCTCATTCAAAATGCGACAGCCCTGAAAGCCTAAAATTGGTTTGGGCAGGAGGGAGGTTTAAGTGCCCAGTAAGGAAGTGGTTAAGGTCTTCATGTTATATAGTTAATCTTGTGTGGGGGGAAAAATAAACATGAGAATGTAATAGAAGTCCCATTTTTTAATTATAATTCAAAGTGGATGTTGAGTAACTACAATTCTGCGTATACTTCTGACATGCCATAATAGAGAGTATTTTTTGTAAATATCCACCTTTTCACATTCAAAATCCATCCATGATTTTCAGTCCAATGACTTTGCCTAGGCTGGGGTGATGATCTTACTCAGGATGTGGGAGCCATCTGCAGACTCTCAGTGCGGCCACCTGCTTGAGCAGTATTCCGTTCAGCTGCTGCACATCAGCACCCTGTTACATGCAGACTCCCCTACATAATCCCCACATTATCACGCCCACTGCCTTCAGATTCCTGTGCCGATGCCATATCAGCCTCCCCAGGGTTCTTGGACAATCCAGGAAGTGCTGGAAGCCACCAGCACCACCGACTGCTCCATTCGGGACCCAACGAGCCATCACCAGCCAGCTACAGCGGTGTCAGCTTCCTATGTTGAGCTTTTTTAACTATTTGGCGACCAGCCACTGCCATTATACGGCGGCAGGTCGGCTTTCCTGTGCGAATCACTGTAGCTGTACAGTAGTTTGTACACGAGAGATTGTGGGCGCGCGTGCCACCGGCGGTAGTGTGCCCGCAGGACCGGCAAACTCGATGTCATCCTGTCTCTTATATCTGAGTGTGAAATCCCTGAAACATTTGAGGTCTCCTGAAAGATTTGATGTCTTGTTGATGCCCCATGCAGGCCCACCTCCGGCATGGGAATGCACAAGTGTTGCACACAACCCCGCGCCAAAATCCCATAGATGTCTATTGGGACATACGGCTGCACAGACACAGCCGCTGTGTCCACATGTGACATCCTTGCGGGGGCACAGCCCAGAACACACACAGGGTGAGTTTGGGGACATGGTTCTGGAAGGATGTCACAGCGGCTGTGTCCATGCAGCCACGTGTCCCAATAGACATCTATGGGACTCCGGCCCAGGGATGCACACAACACCTGTGTATTCCCATGCTGGTGAAAGACGGCCCTATATGGGGCACACAACTCCCAGGGTGAACGAGGCCTTACATCGTTTTCTAGGGGAGTCCTGACCTCGCAGGAGCAACTAACATTGTTACAGCAGAAAGATTTCCCCACCATCAGAATACACTGATCAGTGCTGCTGGCTATAACCGGCAGTGCTGATCAGGCGGGAAAATCCCACAGGGCGCTTGTGCAGAAGTCAACCGGGGATCAACTTTTACACAATCTCCCCGCCATACATGGGCCGAGAGTCGTCCGGTCCCTGCTGAGCCAGGCAAATTTCAATCTGTCTATAGCCGTCTTAAACTGATGAGCTGTAAAGGCTTTTTTAGCATCGTCTATGGACAATATTGGGTTGTGCACAGTGGCCCCGCCCTTCCATTTGACCCCTCCTACTTCTAATAAGCCCCACCCCTTATAGAATCCACCCACTCCGTCCCCTGTATTCCACATATTGTGTCAGGAGTATAGAGCTCAGCATCACAGGACACAGTATACAGATTAGCATCACAGGACACAGTATACAGATTAGCATCACAGTACACAGTATACAGCTTAGCATCACAGGACACAGTATACAGCTCAGCATTACAGGACACAGTATACAGCTCAGCATCACATGGCACAGTATATAGCTCAGCATCACAGGATACAGTATACAGCTCAGCATCACAGGACACAGTATACAGATTAGCATCACAGGGCACAGTATACAGCTCAGCATCACAGGATACAGTATACAGCTCAGCATCACAGGACACAGTATACAGCTCAGCATCACAGTACACAGTATACAGCTCAGACACAGGACACTACGACTCGACATATGACACGGGACACTACGACTCGACATATGACACAGGACACTACGACTCGATATATGA
>BLSH010012081.1:189742-200340 GCA_018402905.1 Glandirana rugosa
GGACACAGTGACCGACGTTTGACGGGGTGGACACAGTGACCGACGTTTGACGGGGACAGGTGGGGCAGTTTGCAGCCAGTGACACAGGTGGGGCAGTTTGCAGGCAGTGACACAGGTGGGCAGTTTGCAGCCAGTGACACAGGTGGGGGCAGTTTGCAGCCAGTGACACAGGTGGGGCAGTTTGCAGCGAGTGACACAGGTGGGGCAGTTTGCAGCCAGTGAGACAGGTGGGGCAGTTTGCAGCCAGTGACACAGGTGGGGCAGTTTGCAGCCAGTGACACAGGTGGGGCAGTTTGCAGGCAGTGACACAGGTGGGGCAGTTTGCAGCCAGTGACACAGGTGGGGGCAGTTTGCCGCCAGTGACACAGGTGGGGGCAGTTTGCAGCCAGTGACACAGGTGGGGCAGTTTGCAGCCAGTGACACAGGTGGGGGCAGTTTGCAGCCAGTGACACAGGTAGGGGCAGTTTGCACGCAGTATCACAGGTGGGGTTCATTGCAAAGATCCCCCCCCCCAACTTACCCCATCCAGCAGGCAGGTTGTGCAGGTTTGCAGGCACATGCAATTTTGGGGGTTAACATGTATTTGGTATCTATTTAATCAACACAACCTCATATTTTATAAAAATATTTAAAAAAATGGAGATTATATTGTGTTTTGTTGCGCCAAAATGAATTTGAGTGCATTTTTTATTTAAAATGCAGATTTAAAAACAGTAGCTCAAACATCATGTAACATAAAAAGCTGCAACTACCATCATTTTATTCTGCAGGGACTCTGCTTTCAGAAAATGGATAATGGAATCTGATTGGTTTGTATGCACAGCTGCCCCAAATGTTGTACTCTCCAGTTTCAGCCTCATGTCCTTACACCATAGTGCCCCTTTCCTGGGATTCCTCATCACCGCATACCTCGGGTCAGCTCTGCCCCTTGACCCCAGAAAGACCACCTTAGCAGCAAATAAAAATTAGTAAGGCTGAGTTCACACTGCTGCGATGCGAGAACCCGTGCAAATCCAGTGCGGGTTTCCGCATTGCATGTCACCCGCCGGCAGTTCACACTGCCCTATGCGAACCTCTGGGAGTGTCAATAGAAAGTAACAGACACTCCCAGATCGGTTTGCATATCGCAGTGCGAACTGTCAATTTGGACAGGAATCAGATCTTATGAATGTTAACACCCGTGTGATTTGAACACCCTACACGAGTTTGCTTCGAATGCGGTGCAAATTCAGCCATACAATCTGTGTAGCTGAATTCGCATTGCACAGACATCACAGCACAGCAGTGGGGTGCAAATCACATGCGATGTCTGACATCACAGCAGTGTGAACCAGTCCTAACTGTCCCTTACCCAGCATTCCTATTTTTTGGCCTTGCTCCAGATCCACCTAATTTTTTTCCCATCTGCCATATTCCCATTGTGGTTCAGCCTCTCCAGGTGATAGACATCCATGTAGCCTGGTAAACCTGGTCTATTGGATGTACCCAGGGGTGCCGGGTTCTGCTGGTTGAGACAAAATAATGTGCAGGGCAGAAGAGCACATTAGGCATGGGTTTTTTTGCAGCCATTGGAAGGCTCAGCACTTTTGCCCGTTCTCTCTAGGACGAGCGCTTGAGATTCTGTGGCTGTTTTATGCTTCCCCGGTTTGCGGCCGGAGACGTGGATTCCGCATTGCCCATGTGCAGGCGGCTTACCCGAGCTTGTTCGGGCCTTTCCCGGAGTTGGGTGGAATGGGCGTGTGACGTCATCACGCCCGCACATTGCCCGGATAATTCAAAAGCACCCTATGTGTTCCATGACACTGTGGCGCAAAGCATGTTAACCACTTTCCGCCCGCCGTATAGCAATATGGCAGCTGGAAAGTGGTTCTGTTATCCCGATTGGGCATCAGATGACGTCCAGCAGGATAAGATGCAATTGCGCATGCCCGCAGTGATCGGTGGTGTGGTGTGTCAGTCTGACACACCGCATCTCCGACCCTGGTAAAGTGCCTATAACGTAAGCTCTTTACCACGTGATCAGCTGTGTCCAATCACAGTGCAAGCAGGAAAAGCCATGTATCGATATTCAGTATCTCACAAAAGTGAGTACACCCTTCATATTTTTGTAAATATTTTATTCTATCTTTTCATGTGACAACACTGAAGAAATGACACTTTGTTACAATGTAAAGTAGTGAGTGTACAGCTTGTATAACAGCTTGTGAATTTGCTGTCCCCTCAAAATAACTCAACACACAACCATAAATGTCTAAACCACTGGCAACAAAAGTGAGTACACCCCTAAGTGAAAATCCAAATTGGGCCCAATTAGCCATTTTCCCTCCCCAGTGCCATTTGACTCATTAGTGTTACAAGGTCTCAAATGTGAATGGGGAGCAGGTGTGTTAAATTTGGTGTTATCGCTCTCACTGGAAGTTAAACATGGCACCTCATGGCAAATAACACTCTGAGCAGTATCAGCCCATCCGTCAGGGTGCACGGGCACCGCCCCTCTCTCCAGCCACCCCCTCTGTCATGGATAGATTCATGCATAGCATGAATCTATCCATGGCCGCCCCTGACCACCCCCTCATTCATGTGTCTGGCCCCTTTGTGACACCGGTTGCATGAATTACCGCGGCGGGGGTGTCAATGAAGCATCTCATTGGAGCCGCAAGCCCCTATCTGGGGCTCTGTATGCTGTTCTGGTGGCTCTGTATATCCTGTCTAGGGCTCTATATACTGCTCTGGTGGCTCTGTATACTCCTATCTGGGGCACAGTATACAGCTCTGGGGGCTCTGTATATTCCTATCTGGGGCTCTGTATACTGCTCTAGTGGCTCTGTATACCCTATCTGGGGCTCTGTATACTCCTCTGGTGGCTCTGTATACTCCTATCTGGGGCACTGTATGCTGCTCTGGTGACTCTGTATACCCCTATCTGGTGATGCTGTATACCCTATCTGGTGACTCTGTATACCCTATCTGGTGATGATGCGCTGTATACTCCTGACACAATAGGTGGAAACTATAAGGGGTGGGGCTTCTGAGAAGTGGGAGGGGTCAAAAAAGAAGGGCAGGGTCTGGCGCCCCCCCCATCCTAAAATTTCACCAGCCGCCACTGTCTCTGAGGATCTGAATAAAAAATAACTCTTGCTCTACTAAAGATGGCCGAAGCTGCAAGAAGATTGCCAAGACCCTGAAACTGAGCTGCAACAAGGTGGCCAAGACCATACAGCGGTTTAACAGGAGAGGTTCCACTCAGAACATCGCCTCGCCATGGTCTACTAAAGAAGTTGAGTGCACGTGCTCAGCGTCATATCCAGAGGTTGTCTTTGGGAAATATATGTATGAGTGCTGACAGAGGTTGAAGGGGTGGGGGGTCATCCTATCAGTACTCAGAACATATGCTGCACACTGCACCAAATTGGTCTGCATGGCTGTAATCTCAGAAGGAAGCCTCTTCTAAAGATGATGCACAAGAAAGCCCGCAAAAAGTTTGCTAAAGACAAGCAGACTGAGGACATGGATTACTGGAACCATGTCCTGTGATCTGATGAGATCAAGATTAACTTGTTTGGTTCAGATGGTGTCAAGCGTGTGTGGCGGCAACCAGGTGAGGAGTACAAAGACAAGTGGGGTAGTGGGAGTGTCATGGTCTGAAGCTGCATGAGTGCTGCCGGAACTGGGGAGCTACAGTTCATTGAGGGAACCATGAATGCCAACATGTACTGTGACATACTGAAGCAGAGCATGATCGTCTCTCTTCGGAGACTGGGCCGCAGGGCAGTATTCCAACATGATAACGACCCCAAACACACCTCCAAGATGACCACTGCCTTGCTAAAAAAGCTGAGGGTAAAGGTGATGGACTGGCCAAGCATGTCTCTAGACCTAAACCCCTCTTAAGCATCTGTGGGGCATCCTCAAATGGAAAGTGGAGAAGCTCAAGGTCTCTAACATCCACCAGCTCTGTGATGTCGTCATGGAGGAGTGGAAGAGGACTCCAGTGCCAACCTGTGAAGCTCTGGTGAACTCCATGCCCAAGAGGGTTAAGGCAGTGCTGGAAAATAATGGTGGCCACACAAAATATTGATACTTTGGGCCCAATTTGGACATTTTCATTTAGGGGTGTACTCACTTTTGTTGCCAGCGGTTTAGACATTATGGCTGTGTGTTGAGTTATTTTGAGGGGACAGCAAATTTACACTGTTATACAAGCTGTACACTCACTACTTTACATTGTAGCAAAGTGTCATTTCTTCAGTGTTGTCACATGAAAAGGTAGAATAAAATATTTACAAAAATGTGAAGGGTGTACTCACTTTTGTGAGATACTGTACAGTATACACTGACAGGCGCAGGTAGAGGAGAGCCGATTGGCTGCTCTCCTGTCAGGGGGGTCGGGGGGGGTCTGCACTGATATTTAGCGCATTGATTATCAGTGCAGATCCATCGAGGATGGCCACCAGGTGTGACCACCAGGGATGCCAACCCATGACCACCAGGTAAGCCCACTAGAGCCCACCAGGGATGCCAATCAGTGTTTATTAGAGATGGCACTCTGTGCCCATCAGTGATGCCTGTCAGTGCCTCATAGTCATTGCTGCCTATCAGTGCCGCCCATCAGTGCTTACCGGTGCCACCTATCAGTTCCACCTATGAGTGCCCATCAGTGTCGCCCATCAGTACCACCAGTGCTGTATATCAGTGCCCATCAGTGCTGCTTATCAGTGCTGCATAGAAGTGCCTCATCATCAGTGCCAATCAGTGAAGGAGAAAAATTTCTTAATTACAAATTTTTGTAGCAGAAGCGAAAAATAACTTTTTTTCAATATTTTCGGTCTTTTTTTATTTGTAGCACAAAAAATAAAACCCCAGTGGTGATGAAATACCTCCAAAAGAAAGCTCTATTTGTGGGAAAAAAATGATAAATTGTTTGGGTACAGCGTCCCATGACTACAATTGTCATTCAAAATGTGTCAACACTGAAAGCTGAAAATTGGCCTGGGCAGGAAGGGGGGAAAGTGCCCGGTATTGAATCGGTTATACTTCATAGCGCTGGGTCAGATTATAGGGTGGGATTAATAATAACTCATAATTGACACTTAAATTTTGATCCCACCCCTTCCCCGGAAAGCCAGATGGGGACATGTAGGTACTAAAGGTCTCCTCTCAATATGAGATCCCGGTATATACTGCCAAAGTCACGGGAGACCCACCAATCTCTCCCTCTGAAAATTACAGATAAAGAATCATCTCCTGCGCTCTAAATGACATAATGACACCTGTATTATGCACATTTTATCATATCTCAATTTCATCACCAGCTTAAAGAATAGACTTTCAAACCCCCCTGTTTGTCCCCTCTTCTCACTCAATGATTTACTCCAACTATCCCCTCTCCAGACTTTAAACAGGACTAACAATGCTATTAATCTCCACAACATATAAAAACTTCTTGCTGCTTCCACTTCTCACACTGATGTCGTCCAATTCTCTATTCATCTTTCCCCCCCATGTATAGCATAGATCCCCCGAGATTTCTCACATATGACCCCAAATCACATCCTAAATAGCGGGCTCCAACCATGCAGGAAACTTACCGTTTTTCTCCCTAACTTGACATAGTCCCCACACAGAGGGTTCTCTCATTCCCCCTCTGACAACTCCGGCTCCTTTTTTCTTTGCCTCATATTTTTATACTCACACTACACACAGCTTTCGAAATTCCAGGGAGGTGTTGCTGGTCCACACCTACCTCCGGATTATACCTTCCATTTATCCAAATAACCTGTGGCTTACTACTGCTCTATATACCACCTAGCTTATTACCTGCATACCAACCCCACCCCCCAATTTCCTAGTTAACTTTCTATCAGTATTCGTCATCTCCCCGGATCCCCCCGCTTCCAGACTGTCTACACGCAGTTTCTCCGCACCTGAACCCTGACATAACACCCAAAATATACAACACAATTTGTTACCTATACTCCACCAAGTAAATCAAAGTTCAATAAACCTCACCTTTCCTGTTCTGTAGAAGCACTCACTAACCACAAATGCCTCATCAAACCTCGACACATAAACCCCTCTCACTGAAACTAGTATCAATAAATGCCAAAGGTCTAAATATCCCTGAAAAGAGGACACTACTACTTAGAGATAGCCATAGAATGAAAGCTGACATCATTTTTATTCAAGAAACCCATTTCCATGCAAAGAAAATTCCCAAACTCTCCGATAAAAAATACACCATGGCATACCATGCCGCTAACACCGACTCCAAAACTAAAGGAGTCACCATACTAATTTCCAAACATATCAATCTTAAAATCTCAGACTCCCTTAAGGATAATTCAGGTAGATTCATATTCCTCAAAGGTACCCTGAACGAACGACCCGTCACACTAGCTAATATCTACGCCCCAAATAGAAAACAAGTATCCTTCCGACAAATCACCGACCTCTTAACTACATTCCACTCAGGAATACTTATACTTGGGGGAGACTTCAACGTCCCACTCAACCCTTCCGTAGATACATCGTCAGGATCATCGGTTATAACCTATAGAGCTCTCAGACAGATCAAAATACAACTTCAGACTTTAACACTACATGACAGCTGGAGAACTTTAAACCCTCAAGGAAGAGATTACACATTCTTCTCTCCTATTCACCAAAAATACTCTAGAATCGATTACTTCTTCATATCTCAGACTGATCTTCCCCTCCTACATGATTCCTCGATAGAGTCCATGACAATATCAGATCACCACCCCATATCTTTAAGCCTCCGTTTCCCGGAAAATATCACCAGATCTAAAACCTGGAGACTCAATGCTGCTCTCCTTAAGGATCCCTCTGAGATCAACCACATTTCCTCATGCTTACGAGAGTATTTCGCTCTCAACACTAAACCAAAAACCCCCTCTCTTACCATCTGGGAAGCGCATAAATGCGTCATTAGGGGGGAATTCCTAAAAATAGCCTCTAAAGTAAAAAAAACACACCAAGCAAAAATTTCTTCCCTACTGGCCAAAATGAACTCACTAGAGTCAACTCACAAAAAAACTCAAGCCCAATCAACCCTACTAGAACTTACTAACACAAGGAAACTACTTCTTGACGAACTTAACCTAAAAGTCAAAAGACAATACATCCGACATCTGACACTATGCACCAGATAAGAGACAAGAATGGTATATTACACACCTCTAATGAGCAAATCGCTCATCAGTTCGAAAAATATTACCAGACACTATATAACATACCTTCCAACCCTAAATGCCCCCTCAACTCAGAAGCCAGAAACCTCCATATTTCAAGGTTTCTCTCAAAATACGGCTTCCCCTCAATTACAGCAGAACTTTCAAACAAATTAGATGAACCCCTCTCTATATTAGAACTTGAATCCGCCCTTAAAGAGATGAAAATTGGCAAAGCCCCTGGACCTGACGGTTTCCCCCTCCAATGTTATAAAACATTTTCAGACATTCTCAAACCCCACTTCCTTTCAGCATACCGCTCACTTGACTCAGATTCACAAATCCCCCCTAATTTACTGGAAGCACATATAGCAGTCATTCCTAAAGAAAACAAAGACCCATCACTAGTATCAAACTATAGACCCATCTCTCTCATAAATGTCGATGTGAAGATTTTTGCGAAAATTTTAGCAAATCGACTATTACCCCTCATTCCCTCATTAATCTCGCTTGATCAGGTGGGGTTCATACCTGGCAGAGAAGGAAGGGACAACACGATAAAAGCCATAAACATCCACCACTGGTTCAACCAAAAAAATAAGCAAGGCTTCTTCCTGTCTTTAGATGCTGAGAAGGCGTTCGACAGAGTGGCCTGGGACTATATTCAAGCAGTTCTACAGAATATTGGACTTCCCCAGATTATGCTATCATACATAAAAGCACTATACTCCTCCCCTCGCGCTAGGGTCCGTGTCAATGGCCACCTGTCGAACGCCTTTGAACTACAAAATGGTACCAGGCAAGGCTGCCCTTTATCTCCTCTTTTGTTTGTCCTAACCTTAGAGCCCCTTTTAAACAAAATAAGACTAAATTCGGACATTAAAGGAATACACATATCGGATCACACTTATAAAGTAGCGGCCTTTGCTGACGACCTCCTGTTATTCTTGTCTGAGCCCCTCATATCCATCCCCAACCTACTTAAAGAACTGGAACAATTCCAATTAATATCTAACCTCAAAATTAATTATTCAAAATTATCCGCCTGAATATAACCCTCCCACAGGAAACCGTCCATCAATGTCAGAATAACTTTCCATTTAAATGGGCCAAAGACTCCATCACATACTTGGGCATCAAACTTCCCCACTCACTATCAAATCTCTTTCAATATAATTTTGCACCCATTCTAAAAGAGACAAAAGAAGACCTTAAAAGATGGAACGCTCTCAATGTGTCATGGTTCGGAAGAGCTTCCCTTATCAAAATGACGATCCTTCCCCGCTTTTTATATCTCTTCCAGACTATCCCCATCAAAATCCCTAACTCTTTCTTCCAATCCTTCCGACAATCATGCTCCTCTTTTATATGGCGAAATAGTCAACCCAGAATTAAATTCGATAAATTAACCTTACCTAAAAGCAAAGGTGGACTAGCGATCTCAGACCTCCGTCGCTATTATTGGGCAACTCATCTCACAAGAATTGTAGACTGGAACATTCATAAACATGTAAAAGATTGGGTGTCACTTGAGCACTCCAGCTCTCTGCAAAAATTGAACACAGCACCCTGGTTACAACCGCAACTCATTAATCCCTTACTTAGACAACACCCTCTTATAGGCCCAACCATAGCTATCTACCACAATGCACTCAAAAAATCTAATCCAAATCCTTGGATAAGCCCCTTAACCTCTCTAAGGGAAAATCCTGACTTCCCCCCAGGTATGAGCAAATTTTTGCTTACTAACATCTGGCCAGAAAATGAAATACTTGCACATCACTTCTTCTCTGGTACCTCACTCATTTCTTATGAAGATCTAAATGCAAACCTATATCCCAAAAAACTGCCTCTATGGACTTATATGCAAATTAGGAATTTCCTCACTAAAACTTCTAACACCAAGCAGTGGACGAAAAAACGCACCACCCTTGAGGACCTTTGTACTAAGAAATCTCCACAGAGACACTTAATATCAACTCTTTACTCTTCCACTTTTACAGAAGAGATAGCACTCTCTGACTACAACCGCACCAAATGGGACCAAGACTTAAATCTATCATTATCTCAGGATGATTGGAAACTTATTTACTATTACGCACACAAAGGCTCCCTCAATGTAGCTACAAAAGAGTGTAATTATAAGATTATCTCGAGATGGTACAGAACTCCAGAACTGCTAAATAAATTCGCATCCTCTATTCCCAATAGATGCTGGCGATGTGATGTGGAAGAAGGATCCTTCATACACATCTGATGGTCTTGTCCCCAGATCCAGACTTTTTGGTGAATGGTACATGATACCATCACAAATGTCACCAAAGAAAATATTGAATTTTCACCTGCACTCTACCTGCTCCACTATACATCAACACCAAAAAACAAACATCTAAAATCATTAACAATGTTTATGATTAATGCTGCCAAACACTGTATTCCACACCATTGGCGCTCCACTACCATTCCAATGAGAAAGGAATGGTTCAGTAGATTAGATTATATCGAAAAAATAGAAGAACTCATCAGCATCTCCAACGAAACCCTTAATAAGTTCTCAAAGACATGGTACAATTGGCAACAACATAAGAAGTCTAATTCCCTCTCAATAGACAACACCTAATCTCCTACTCTCATAGAGTGTCCAATTACTGAATCCAATTACAGTCTGGTTGTGTGGGTGAAAAGGGGGGTTCGGCGGGTCTGCACCCCTCCCCACAAGCCTCTTCTTTACTTCCCCACTCTTATATCCCACACATACCCTTATCTTTCTGAACTGAATAGATACACGATACCTATTAAGTTGCTTCCCACCCTAAGATACCTTGGTATACACAGCCCTCTTTATTCTTTCTTAGCCACAAAATAAACACTTACTCATTAGATCTTTTCTTATTAAATGGATTCTATTAACCATCATTCCTTTATATAAGAAACGTGTTTTCATTTTCTGTTATTATCCAGAAGGTTGTACTCCTTAACCACTTACCAACCGGAAGGTTTTGCAGCTTTAGGACCAGAGCACTTTTTGCGATTCGGCGCTGCGTCGGTTTGACTGACAATTGCGCGGTCGTGCGACGTTGTACCCAAACAAAATTTGCGTCCTTTTTTCCCCACAAATAGAGCTTTCTTTTGGTGGTATTTGATCGCCTCTGCGTCATTTCTTATCGCCGCTATAAACAAAAGAAGAGCGACCATTTTGCAAAAAAACCCAAATTTCTTACTTTTTGCTAAAATTCAAATCCAAAAAAAAAATATAAAAAAACATTTTTTTTCACCGTTTTTGGCCGATTTATATAATTCCTCATATTTGCGATAAAAAAAATTGCAATCGGCGTTTATTGATTGGTTTGCGCAAAAGTGGCCGCGTTTACGGATGGTGAGAATTCATTTCTGGGGTTTTTATTTTTT
>BLSH010012099.1:5724-27482 GCA_018402905.1 Glandirana rugosa
GTTTTGCCTAAGGCTTTTGTTTAATTTGTTTAAATTGTTTAGATTGATTTTATTTAACCAATTGGTGAATTGACGAAGGGCTGGCGCGCGGCACATAAGTGCCGCCGTCAGCCCCTCGACCCGTGCTTAGCGGCATTTATATGCCGCTAAGCGTAAAACCGGTGGTCCCCCGCGCGGCGTGAGGGCTCCTCACACGGGCGCCGAGCCCGCCTGGGCTACAGGCGGCCGCTCGGCGCTACTCGCCGATGTCCCTTTTCTTCCCCTTGGCGGCTACATTTGTGCCGCCAAGGGGGCGGCTCGCCGGCGGACATCGGGTCCGCCCGAGCCGCGGGCACACTCCTCGGGAGTGCGGCGCGCCCCCTGGTGGCCAAAATGCGAATCGCCGTATATTTACGGCGATTCGTGCCCAGCTCCCCGACTGCCGCCGTGAATACACGGCGCGCGGTCGGGAAGCAGTTAAGTGGTTAACCAATTTATTTTAGTTAGATTTGTTAAATTTGTTTAATTTGTTTTCGGAATCCGTTTTGTTGATTCATATTCAAATTTGACCACATTCAAAAACATTTCAGTCGAATTCAAAAACATTTCAACTGCATTTAAAAAAATTTCAACAGCATTCGAAAAAATTTCAACCAAATTCAAAAACATTTCAATCATATTACAAAACATCTCAACCGCATTAATAGACATTTTAATCGAATTAGAAAATATTTCAACTGCATTAGAAAACATTTCAAAAACATTAATAAACATTTCAACCGCATTAGAAAACATTCCAACCCCATTAAAAAACATTTAAACCCCATAAAAAAAACATTTCAACCACATTAATAAACATTTCAACCACATTAGAAAAATTTGAACCACATTGGAAAACATTTCAATCACATTAACCACTTCAGCCCTGGAAAGATTTGCCCCATTAATGTGATACGGCACTGCGCCGATTTAACTGACAATTGCACGGTCGACGAAGTGCCCAAACAAAATTAACAACTTTTTTCCCCACAAATAGAGCTTACTTTTGGGTATTGGTATTTGATCACCTCTGCGTTTTTTTTTATTTTTTGTGCTATAAACAAACAAAGAGCGACAATTTTGAAAAAAATATATATATTTTTTTTACTTTTTGCTATAATATATATCCAAAAAAAAGTAAAAAAACAAATGTCTTCCTCAGTTTAGGGAGATATGTATTCTTCTACATATGTTTGGTAAATAAAATCTCAATAAGCTTATATTAATTGGGTTGCGCAAAAGTTATAGCGTCTACAAAATAGGGGATAGATTTATGGCATTTTTATTATTTATTATTTTTTTACTAGTAATGTCGGTGATCTGCGATTTTTAGTGGTACTGCGATATTGCGGTGAACTGATCGGACATTTTTGACACTTTTTTTGGACCGTTGACATTTATACAGTGATCAGAGCTAAAAATAGCCACTGGCGTGGAAGGGGTTAATACTAGGGGCGATCAAGGGGTTAACTGTTGCCTACAGAGTTGTTTCTAACTGTGGGGGGACTGTAGTGACTGGAGGAGGAGAGAGAGATCGCTGTTCCGGATTACTTGGAACAGCAGATCCCTCTCCACCTCCCTGCCAGAATGGAGATCTGTTTGTTTACATGAACAGATCTCTGTTCTGGCTCTATGAGGAGTGATCATGGGTGGCTGAAGATATTCCCTATATCGCAGGGATAGGGAGGGCAAAAAAGGGGGAGGGGTATGTCTGTATATAAAAAATGACATACAAATTAATGTGAGAGATGACATTACTAGTGTATCTGGGGAGGAAGTCGAAGCCTTATGGGTAGAGTTACAAAGGGAAGATACCGGGGAGAAAGTAATACTGGGAATATGCTATAGGACCCCTAATCAGAGGGAGGAGGGGGAGGTGGACCTCCTATCACAATTTGGAATAGCGGCTAGGATGGGAAGTGTTATTATAATGGGGGATTTTAATTATCCAGATATTGACTGGGAGGAAGGTACTGCACGTTCAGCTAAGTCTCGCCATTTCCTAAATGTCCTGCAGGATAATTTCATGGGTCAGATGGTAAATGTACCAACAAGAGAAAAAGCATTATTGGACCTTCTGATTACTAATAACACAGACCTGATCACAGACATGGAAGTGGGGGGTAATCTAGGAAATAGCGATCACAGGTCAATTAGTTTTAGTATAAATTACACAAATAGGAAACATAAGGAGAATACAAAGACACTGAATTTTAAAAGAGCCAACTTCCAGAAACTACGCTCCTTGCTGGAAGATGTTAACTGGGATAAAATTCTAGGAACAATGAATGCGGAAGAAAAATGGGAGTGCATACTAAAGAACATACTAAACAAAGGTGTTAGCCAGTGTATCCCAATAGGAAATACATTTAAAAGAGCTAGTCAAAGACCAGGATGGCTTAACTCCGACATAAAGGCACACATAAAAGCAAGAAAGAAGGCCTTCAAAAAATACAAGGAGGAGGGGTCTCAGTCAGATTTTCATATCTATAAAACACGCAATAAGGAATGCAAAGGTGCAATCAGAGCAGCTAAGATAGAACATGAAAGACACATAGCTGAGGAGAGTAAAAGAAATCCCAAGAAATTCTTTAAGTATATAAACAGCAAGAGAGGGAGGTCAGATCATATTGGCCCCATAAAGAATGATGAAGGTATTCTGCTTACAGAGGATGGAGAAATGGCAAAGGTGTTAAACTCATTTTTCTCCTCAGTATTCACGAAAGAAACAGGGGCCTCAATTACTCAGAACTACAATGCTGATCCTCATGTCACATCACAGGAAGCACCCTCAGGGCTGATTGAGGATAAAATCAGGAATAGACTTGAAAAACTGAACACCAATAAGTCACCGGGCCCAGATAGCTTGCACCCGAGGGTCCTTAAGGAACTTAGCCAAGTTATTGCCAGACCTTTGTACCTAATCTTTAAGAGCAGTTTTCTGACTGGTATGATACCAGCTGACTGGAGGAAAGCCAACATAGTACCAATATATAAAAAAGGACCAAGATATATCCCTGGGAACTACAGACCAGTTAGCTTAACATCAATCATTTGCAAGTTCTTGGAGGGAATAATAAGGGTTATATACATGATTATTGTAACGAGAATGGTATCATTAGCAGTAATCAACATGGTTTCATGAAAAATCGTTCTTGCCAAACCAATCTATTAACCTTCTATGAGGAGGTGAGCTGCCATCTAGATAAAGAAAGGCCTGTAGACGTGGTGTATCTGGATTTTGCAAAAGCATTTGTTACAGTTCCCCATAAACGTTTACTGTACAAACTAAGATCCCTCAACATGGATCAAAGAGTGAGTACCTGGATTGAAAACTGGCTGCAGGGGCGAGTCCAGAGGGTGGGGATAAATGGGGAATACTCAGAATGGTCTGGTGTAGAAAGTGGGGTTCCCCAAGGTTCTGTCCTGGGACCAATCCTATTCAATTTATTCATAAATGATTTGGAGAACGGGGTGACCAGCTCAATCTCAATATTTGCAGATGATACCAAGCTAAGCAGGGCAATAAATTCTCCACAGGATGTGGAAACCTTGCAAGAAGATCTGAATAAATTAAAGGGATGGGCAGACAAGTGGCAAATGAGATTTAACGTAAAAAAATGTAAGATAGTGCATTTGGGTACGAAGAACATGAACGCAAAATACTCACTAGGGGGAGAGCCTCTGGGGGAATCTAGGATGGAAAAAGACCTAGGGGTCCTAGTAGAGAACAGGCTTTGCAGTGTCATGCAATGCCAAGCTGCTGCAAGCAAAGCTAACAAAGTGTTGGCATTCATCAAGAAAGGGATTAACTTTAGGGATAAATCAATAATTCTCCCACTATACAAGTCTCTGGTGAGGCCACACCTGGAGTATGCCGTCCAGTTCTGGGCACCAGTCCTCAGGAAGGATGTCCAGGTATTGGAAAGGGTTCAGAGAAGGGCAACAAAGCTAATTAAGGGATTGGCGGACCTTAGTTATGGGGAAAGATTACAAGCACTGAACTTATTCTCTCTGGAGAAGAGACGTTTGAGAGGGGATATGATTTCAATGTACAAATACTGTACTGGTAACCCCACTATAGGGACAAAACTATTCAACGCAAGGGAGTACACAAAGACATGTAGCCATTCACTAAGAATTGAAGAAAGGTGGTTTAACCTTAAAATCCGTAGAGGTTTCTTTACGGTATGAGCAGTGAGAATGTGGATTCTCTTCCACAAGCAGTAGTTTCAGCTGGGAGCATAGATAATTTCAAAAAACAAGATGCACACCTAAGGGACCACAACATTGAGGGATATACAATGTAATACTGACATAAAAGCACACACATAGGTTGGACTTGATGGACTTGTGTCTTTTTTCAACCTCACTGACTATGTAACTATGTAACCACACTAGAAAACATTTCAATCAGACTAGAAAACATTTCAACTGCATTAATAAACCTTTAAACCATATTAGAAAACATTTCAACCGCATTAATAAACATTTCAACCACATTAGAAAACATTTCAACCACATTAGTAAAGATTTCCACCACATCAATAAACATTTCAACCACACTAGAAAACATTTCAATCGCATTAGAAAACATTTCAGCTGCATTAATAAACATTTCAACCACATTGGAAAACATTTCAACCACATTAGCAAACATTTCAACCGCACTACAAAACATTTCAACTGCATTAAATACATTTCAACCGCATTAATAAACACTTCAACCGCATTAATAAACACTTCAACCACATTAATAAACACTTCAACCACGTTAGAAAACATTTCAGCTGCATTAATAAACATTTCAACCACATTAATAAACATTTCAACCACATTAGAAAACATTTCAACCACATTAGAAAACATTTCAACAGCACTACAAAACATTTCAACCGCATTAGAAAACATTTAAACCACATTAATAAACATATTGACGGCATTAGAAACCATTTCAACTGCATAAGAAAACATTTCAACCACATTAATAATCATTTCAACCACATTAATAAACATTACAACAGCATTACAAAACATTTCAACCAAATCTGTATGTGATAGATGTTTTAGTGTGCGCTGGTACACACTGAGACAGATGTTGATGGACACTAATCGTACAGATGGTTTTGTACACTGGAACATGCCTGCTGTGACAGGTGCCTGGTAAGCTCTGACAGATGTTGATTGGACACACAGTACTACTACTACAGATGTTTTTAGGCACAGGTACACTGTGACAAATGTTAATGGGGCACGAGTAGTACACCTAACCAAGAGACAACATTTTTAGAAAGGAAGAATGACCATCATTTTTTTCATCAGCAAAAATATTTTGTACTCATTTTGATTTTGTTTTCAAATTCGAATAGATTGGAATTAGTAACAATTGGAATATAGGATTCTTATTTCTGTCAGCTGAATACTGGACATTTTTTTCCTGCTCGGGCCATTTTTCAGCTTTCACATCAGATGTTGCGGATGTTGCTGGGACACCAGTATTACAAAGGTTTTGTGCAATGGTACACTGTGACAGATGTTTTGGTGTGCACTGGTACACACTGAGACAGATGTTGATGGGACACTAGTTGCACAGATGCTTTTGTATAGTATTAGTAGTAGTAGCATTTATTGTTTTTTTGCTATTCTATTATTTTCTATTCTAATCTATGCTTTTATTTTCTATTATATTCTAATCTATTATTTTGTATTTTCTATTTCTTTATTTTCTATTTGTTTATTTTTTGTTCGATCCCTTTATATTCTATTCTATTCTATTCTATTCTATGTGATTCTATTCTATTATTTTGTATTATATACCTTTATGTTCTATGTTATTTTATTGTATTCAGAAATCCAAATATAAATTAAATTCCAAAACAATTCAAATTGAATTAGAAAATTATTTGAATTCAAAAACAATTCTAATCAAATTCAAAACCGGATTTTTGTTTCAATATTTTAGATTAATTTAAATTCGCTACTATTGAAATCCAGATACATCCAAATTATTTCCAAATAACAAATAATTTATCAGAATTTTTGATTTGGAACAAAACGCACATGTCTAAGAATAAGCCGACCTGGCAGTTGCGGTGGACTGTGAACTGGTCTCAGCCTGAGTGATAAAGGATGAGGAGGATGAGGATAGTTTAGTAAGCCAGTCCACCACCTCCTCTGCATGCTGTGGCTGGCTAACATGGGCAGCATCACTAAACAGGGTCAAATGTGCCCTGCCTGAGGATGGACCATGTCCACCTTTGCCTGTGGACACAGACACTGCTGGCCCCCTCATAGTGACATTGGAACATCTGCCTCTTCTTGTTGGCCTCCCAGACATGATGGAGGGCTTATTACCCAAATTTAATAAAAAATGGGAAATGCTTGATTGGATGCACTTTATTGAAAGAAAAGTAATGTTTAGTACACTTTAGTACACTTTAAATCGAGGACTGATGCTGACAGAAATGTAGAATCTATAAAAAAATAAAGAAAATAACAAAGGCTCAGAAAAACTGCAGCTGACAATTTAAAAAGAAAAAACACGCAGCAGCCAAAAAAAACAAAAAACAAAGGATATACAGCACTGTAATATTATGTGATGCTATGTAATTTTATGTAATGCAAAGGGTATACAGCACTAAATGTTACGTAATGCTGTGTTAAACACTGCACTACACTAACACACTACACTGACACTACACTATACTCACACACTACACTCACACACTATACTATACTGACACACTATACTCACACTATACTAACTCTGCACTGTGTGTTCGATGAATGGGTGAACAGGCGATGTTTGAGCCAAACGTTTGCTCGTCCCAAACCATTTACCCAACACTAGTGTCTATAGCTGCATTAATTCCAGTATATAGTAGACGCTATAACTTTCACACAAACCAGTTAATATACATATGTTGGGATTTTTTTTTTTATCAAAGGCATGTAGCAAAATACAATTTCTTGGATTTTCTTTATTGAATATGTTTAATAACAGAAAGCAGAAAATATTTTTTCACATTTTTTTTATTTATATGATAAGAAATAAAAAAAAAAATCATGGTGATCAAATACCACCAAAAGAAATCTATATTTGTGTGAAAAAATTTGCGTGCAGTGTTGAATGACTGCGCAATTTAAAGTTAAAGTAGCACAATGCTGAATAGCAAAAAAATGTCCTGGTCATGAAGGGGGTAAAACCTTCTGGAGGTCAAGTGCTTCAAGATCCAAAATGCTTACCTGGCTCAAAAGGTCTTGAATTGTTTCCCCCTCAACCAGACTCCCAGGAATAGATTCAATAGCAGGCACCCTAAGGCAGGACATGCATGATTCATTTTCTTTCCTTCAACCAGTGATTTGAACTAAAGAAAATGAATTGATTCCCCCATAGAGTTGAGCAAACACCTGGATGTTCGGGTTCGGCGGGTTCAACCGAACTTAGCGGAAACGTTCAGGTTCGGTACCGAACGTTACCCGAACGTGACCCCGGACCCCGAACCCCATTGAAGTCAATGGGGACCCGAACTTTTCAGCACAAAAATGGCTGTAAAAAAGTCCTGGCAAGTGCTAGAGGGCTGCAAAAGGAAGAAAAATGGGAGATGTTATTAGATCTGTAATCTGTCCCTCAAAGCAGTAGTAGTCTCTACCTAGTCCAGTATCAGATCGTTGTGTAATCAGATCGTTCAGTAATGCAGGATGAGAGATCGTTGTGTAATCAGATCATTCTGTAATGCAGGATGAGTGTTATTAGATCTGCAATCTGTCCCTCAAAGCAGTAGTAGTAATCTCTACCTAGTTATTATCACTGCAATCTGTCCCTCACAGCAGTAGTAGTAATCTCTACCTAGTTATGAGATCTGCAATCTTTACCTCACAATCTGTCCCTCACAGTGCCGGCAGCATCCTCTCCCTACACTAACCTGAGAGCATGTGACATGCAGCACTGTGACTCCAGCCTCATATAGAGGCTGGGTCACATGATGCACTGGCCAATCACAGCCATGCCATTAGTAGGCATGGCTGTGATGGCTTCTAGGGAAAACCAGTGCTCCCATGGAGCTATTATATTCTAAAAGCAGGGAGGCTTTCCGCCATCAGAATATACTTAACACCACCACCAGCTATAGATGGTGGCACTGATCGAGTGAATATTTTTCAGCAGGCTGGTTGTACATAAATCGATTGAGAGATTGACTTCTGTACATATTTGCATACTATGTTTGATATCAAACAAATCATGATTAATTCTGCTAAATGGTATGCTGCTTTATGGGTTTTGTCTTTTCTTGTCCTATAGAAATATAGAGGTACCAAGGATTTTTGACCTTATGCACACCTACAGCACATCACTCACATCTTTAGAACGAGTGACATGTTTTGCTCACCCTGCTCAAAGACAAGAAAAGGTGACTTCATAGACAGCAGTGGGCTTGATTGTTTACCAACAGAACTACAGAATTATAATTGCCAGTGAATCTTGCAACATCAGATTGGATTTAGTATTCAAGTAACCTGAACACTGGACTGTACCAAAGACTCTACTTAAATACTTTCACTTAAAAACTTTTTTTTTATTTTTACTGTTCCCTATATCTGTTTGGGAAACCTTTCCTATAAATATTTCTTTTCTATAAAAAAATAACAAACATGTTATACTTACCTGCTCTGTGTAATGGTTTTGCACAAATCAGCCAGACCCTCCTCTTCTCAGGTCCCTCTCCGCGTGCTACTGACCACTCCTTCCTGCCGAGTGCCCCCACAGCAAGCAGCTGGCTATGGGGGCACCTGAGCTGAGCCACCGCTCCCTGTATCCATTCAGACATGGAGCGGGGAGCCAGCCCCCCCTTTCTCTCCTCATTGGCTTACTGACTTTGATTGACAGCAGTGGGAGTCAATGGCGCCACACTACTGTCTCTGTCAATGAGGAGGGGAGTCCTGGACACCGAGTCTCTTGTGCAACATCGTTGGATCTAGATGGACCTCAGGTAAGTATTAGGGGGACTGAGGGGGGCTGCTGCACACAGAATTTTTTTTTTTTATCTTAAAGTGGTTGTAAACTCCCATCAATTATTTGCACCTATAGATAAGCCTATAATAAAGCTTACCTATAGTCACTGTAAATATCTCCTAAATGCGCACTGTTTAGTAGATATTTACTGTATATTTAGTTGATGACACCCTCGGCACATGTGCTCTGTAGGAACCGCCACCCGTGCCATTTCTTCAGAGCCCTGTGCCGTGACCAGCGGTTCCGGTGAACATGTATGGGAGTGACATCACGCGGCTCTAGCCAGTCACACAGCCGGAGTCCACAGACCTGGAAGCAGGACGGATGAGGATGGATGCGACCTCCAGGGGTGACAACACATCGGTGGAGGGTTTCATTTGCAGGTAAGTTTCACATAATGTGCCAGTATGCGATGCATACTAGCACATTATGCCTTTACTTTGCAGGTCAGAAAGAAAGACATCTGTTTACTTCCTCTTTAATGCATTACGATGAAAAAGCCTTCTGCCTTTACAATCACTTTAATGCTCCAACTAGAAAATAAGGAACACTGACTCCCTGTAGATTCAATATACAATCTGTTACATTCTTGTCTGGACATGTCAATGAGTGATACAGACATTTTAAAGGTCAAAATTGCTACAGCAGATGTTGTGCCATGATGTGTGTTTTCATTAAAAAACAGGTGGTAGTGTCTACCATGCATGTGAAGAGTTAACTCCTCAGTTGATGTACCCTGTGATGGTTAGCTTAAATCTTCAGGTGCTTAGATTGTTACCCAGTGAGCTGAATAATCTCTGTGTAGGGTGAGGCTGAGAGTGTGTACATCACAATCATATCTTTAATAAGAAACAGTCATATTTAGCTAATTGTTCTACTACTAGACTATGTTTACTTGCCACACTCTCCAGATGTTCTCCCTGGGGGTGCAATGGCATTCTCCCTGGGGGGCCTCCAGGTCTCGATGGCATACCACCAACTCACAGTCAGTTTTTGTAAGTATACCCCTAGTATAATTAATACTCCACCCTCAACTCCCTTTCTGTATATTATAGATCATTGAGAGGTTTATTTACTTTATTGCAGACATTACTACGGGCTTGCTCCTGACCAGCTGTTTTAAGCTGCAAAACGCGTAGAGCTTATTTATACTCCAGTGGTAGTCTGTGTCACAATTTTGTGCACTCCCTGCCTTAGAAACACATGACAATGTGATCAAAGTATTCAATCTCATTAATGTGGCCTCCTCCCCTAACACCCAGTGTCTTTTCTTATCTACTATATATCAAGGCACTTAGTGAAACTCTTGGTGGGTGGTCCTAGAACACATCTTTTTGCATTTTCACCTCTGTAGACTTGTGACCTTTAACATCTGTTCTGATCCCACCCACTGCTCCGGTCCTCCATTCAGACCTGTGCATGCTCCTTCTCTACCCTCTCTCAGTTAACCTTGTTTTCCCATCAGGCTCTTCCATGGGGCCATTTTGTGCTTTGCACATGGACAAAATGTGTAAGGCCTCTGTTTCCTGGTTAACAGACAATTGCCTTCCTTAACACCCCATAAGGGCTTACAAATTGATGCACTGGAAGGCATTTCAACATAGGCATTTTATTACCTCTCTACCCTCTCCTGAGCCTTTCATAAAACCACTTACCAGCTTTGACAACCTTTGCTCAAAAACAGGTCTGCTCGGACATCCTTTCTTCATCACCCACACTCTGCTTTCCCAACCACAAGAGCATTATAAGGCTCTGTTTCTCTATATGTGCCAGATTACATGAAACCAATTATAACATTTTATATAGATAGTACAGAACCCCACCTGCACATATTTAATCCTAATATCCCTAACACTTACTGGTACTGCAACTCAGAAGGCTTGTTCCTTTACATATTTTGGTCTTGTGCTAAACTGATCTTGTTTTTAGACCAAATTGCAAGATATTTACTCATTTCACCCTTCCAGATGAGCCAGCCTTCTTTTTACTACATTACTGTTCGATCTCCATCAAAACATATGTTAAATCTATGAATACTGCTAACACATTCATCACCCTAAAATGGAAAAAACACCTCCCAAGATTTCACTTTTTATGGTTACTGGTTATGCAAAGTCAACAAAATCTGTCATATGGAAGATCTTGTCCCTTCTTCATAGGATAAACAGGGTCACTTTAAGCAGACCTGGTTTTACTGGATGGACTTCACATCCTCAGAGGATGGTTGAGCCCTCATGTGTGGAGACACACATTTGTGGAGACACCTCATCTGGCTGGCCACCTGGGACCCTCTCCCTTCTCCCCATCCCCCCATACTCCCCCCCCCCATTTTTTCTCTCCCCCACACAACTTTCCAAATTTCCATGGGCAACACAGTGGTGAGTAGGTTAGCACTTTATCTAGCAGCACTAGGGTCGTCAGTTCGAACTTAAAACAACAACACTACCAGACCTGTACTGGCCATCGGGACTACCGGGAGTTTCCCGGTGGGCCGATGGCTCAGTGGGCCGGTTCAGTCAGTGAGACACTTAGCCTGGCTGAGCCTGTCAGTGTCACTGTGTCAACAAATGAATGTCAGCCTGGGCCTGCGCGGCTTTGCACAGCTGTACTGAGGAAGCCGTCAGCCGATCTGCCCTGGGCTGGGTTGTACTGACAGCCTGGGGGGGGGGCCGCCGTGCAGGTGAAGTGACAAGCCAGCGTACAGTACACACAGTCACACTAGCAGTCCACAGTGACAGTCACGAGTCGGCGGCTCTCACAGACTCACTGTCTGTGTTACTATGTACCGTCCTCGGCTTGTCCTGTGAAGTGAGAGGATGGCAGGCTGCTCTCTGTGTGAAAATGTGTGCCGAGTGCCCTGCGCTCCTGCAGCCGGCACACACAAGTCCTGGCTGTACCAGCCCAGGCAGCCACCCCGAGTCCCACTCCCCTCTTCTAACCCCAGGAAGGAGACTCGGGCAGACTGCACATTTCCTCCTCTATAAAGTTGCCGGCTGCTGGGCTTTTCCTCACCCCCTTTGTGGGATTTGTAGTTCTCCGGTCCCGGCGGCCAGCGGAGTGACGTCACTCACAACGGCCGGAGTCAGGATGGGAGGAGCCACAGGGAGCTGCTGAAGTCTGCACTCTGCATCTGCAAAGATCCGCCAGGGCACGGAGGAACCATCAAGGAGCTGAGCCAGCAACTTCACCAACAACAAAAGCAACGGTGCAAGACTGCAAATATCAAGTAAGCAGCCAGTGCCAGGCACTAAGGTAAGGCTTATTAAGAGTAATGAATGATGATTGCCTTGCCACCATTGCCAAAGGGATGCGGCCATCTTACTTCAGATTGACCGTGCCTAGCCAAAAACCAGCTGCAGCACGGTCAGATAATGGGTCTGGGAGGACGTCATAGTACGCCCTCCCAAAACCGCACACCTGCGTGCCCCCTGGGCCATGCACCTGAGAAAATCTGTGACCAACAGGTTCGATCGTAGCGGCCCTTTACCACGTGATCGCTCCGTCAAATGACGGAGCGATCACTTGTGAACCGGCGCATTTCTTCCCCTCTCCGTACCAATAAGTACAGTGGAGAGGAGAGGGGAGAGATTGGGTGCAGCAGAGCTGTGGGCAGGATCTGTGGTGCACGCATAGCTATGCCTATCCACGGCGTGTCCATGCCTATCCACGGCGCGTCCATGCCCATCCACAGTTCGTCCATGCTCATCCACGGCTCATCCATGCTTATCCATGCCACATCCATTCTCATCAGTTGCCCATCCATGCCACTACAGTGCCCATCAGTGCCACTACAGTGCCTCACAAAAGTGTAAGAGGTAGTCAGGAAATAAGATGTGTAATTTATGCCCCTAGAATGCCTGGCGGTGCTCCCTGCATGTTGGGCCTCTGTATGTGGCCAGGCTGTGTAAAAGTCTCACACGTGGGGTATCGCATACTCGGAAGGAGTAGCAGAATTTATTTTGGGGTGTAATTGGTGGTATGCATTTGCTGTATGTGAAAAATAACCTGTTACAATGACAATATTGTGAAAAGAAAAAAAATTCATTTTGAAAAGAATTGTGTGAAAAAATTACAATGTCAAAAAACTCACCATGCCTCTTACTAAATACCTTGGGCTGTCTACTTTCCAAAAAGGGGTCATTTGGGGGTATTTGTACTTTCCTAAAATGTCAGGGTCTCAAGAAATGAGATCGGCCGTTAGTACATCAGGTGTGATTCAGTGATTCAGTGATTGGCACCATAGCTTGTAGACTCTATAACATTCACACAGACCAAATAATATACACTTATTTGGGTTATTTTTACCAAAGATAAGTAGCTGTATAGGTTTTGGCCAAAAATTATAAAGAAAAATTACTAATTTGTAAAATTTTATAACAGAAACAAAGAAAAATGCATATTTTTTTTACCAAATTTTCAGTCTTTTTTCATTTATAGCACAAAAAATAAAAACCCAGTGGTGATGAAATACCACCAAAAGAAAGCTCTATTTGTATGACAAAAAGGACAAAAATTTCATATGGGTACAGTGTTGCATGACTGAGCAATTGTCATTCAAAATGTGAGAGCAAATTAACTGCTTGCCGACCGGGCCATAGCCGAAAACCGGGTGCAGCACTGTCGGATAATGGGTCTGGGAGAATATGATAGTATGGCCTCCCAGAATCACACTTCTGTGTGTCCCCTGGGGTGCATACCTGAGAAAATCTGTGACTAAGGGGTCCTCTGGACCGGACGGATCACGGTAAAGTGCCAATGGCAGCGTCCCTTTATCACGTGATCACTCCGTCATTTGTAGTTTTAAACTGGCGCATAGCCTCGCACACATGTGGTATCACCATACTCAGGAGGAGTAGTAGAATGTGTTTTGGGGTGTAATTTGTGGTATGCATATGCTGGGTGGGAGAAAGAACCTGTTAACAATTTTGTGAAAATAAAAAAATCTGCATTTTGCAAAGAATTGTGGGAAAAAGTACAACTTAAAAAAAACTTGCCATTCCTCTTACTAAATACCTTGGGAAGCCTAATTACCAAAAAGGGGTCATTTGGGGTGAGAGCACTGAAAGCTGAAAATTGATCTGGTCATAAAATAGGGTTTAAATGCCCAGTGGGCAAGTGGTTAATAATGAACTGTCTAGATCTGATTGGGGGAGGGGAGGAGGCTGAGGGGACATTAATTACTAATGCTACCTATTTATAATTTTTGTAATATGCAGCATGGGGGTTGGGATTAATGTACTGCCACTGGTCAGCCATTAATGCATCAGTGACCAGAGGCAGTACTGGCAGTCTTGGCAGCAGCACTGCTTGGGGAATAACCACTGGGTTGGCCAAGAGCTCTGCTGAAGTGCTCATCCACCACTGAGCTTATATCTCCCTGGAAATAGGTGAACAGGACACATCTGGAACTAATGTATTCAGCTTCTGAAGGGTTCTCCTTTGGGCTGATACTACATTGATGCTGCATTTGGGAAATGCAGATGCAAAAATCTGCATTGCAACAATCTTTTCCAGATCAGCTGCCCTGTCCTAGATTTTGCAATTCTTTTGCCAAATTATGACAGTTATGTATGTGTCTGTATTGCATGTTCAAACCTTAATACCATAGATAACAACAGAAGATTAATAGAAGTTTACTCCAGAAGTATATAAGCAGTTTAGAAATTCTAGAGAAATGTTTAAATAATGAATAACACTTTAACTAAACCCATTAGGTGTGACGTGCAACAACATAAAGGAGGAGCCGAGAAGTTAAGAGAAAAAAAAAAGGCAAGCACTCGAGGCAGATGCCAGTAAATGTGTAAAACTAGATGTGTTATTTGCTGGAACTTCAGCAAAAGCTGAGAGCAGTGGGGGCCTGACCGCTGTGGTAAGTTAGACATTCTTAGTTATTCCTTTTTAGACAACATCAAGATTTGTGGACTTTTTGGAACATATAATTGATACTTGAAATGCATTGAAAAATCTAAGAAGCTACATCAGACTGGGGCAAAAGGCAGAGGTTCCCTGGTTACTTTACTGTCTGCAAGAACCATTAATTCTGTCATCGACACCATTCATCACCTTATTCAGGAGACCATTGTGAAAGACATAAAGAATGCCGTAATGTTCTCTGTGCAGATTGACACCACACAAGACATCACCTCACAAGACCAGTGTTCTATTGTTTTGCGATATGTTACAGACACCATTCATGAAAGGCTTATCAGCATTGTCAAGTGTAAGGAGTCTACTGGACAATATTTTGTGAATATTGTTTCAGAGCTTGCGGAGAAGATCAATTTGGACTTGAGCAAGTGCATTGGACATGCTACAGATGGTGCCTCTAACATGCAAGGCCGCTACAAAGGGTTTTCTACTCAGATGTCCAAATTTTCACCAAATCAAGTGCATGTTTGGTGCTATGCCCATGTTCTAAACCTAGTTTTGGCTGACACAACCCAAACAGTAATTCAAAGTGGATCATTTTTTGCAGTGCTTAACGACATCGCAGTGTTCTTTCGTGAGTCATATAAAAGGATGAATGTGTGGGAAAGTGATAGCCAAGACAAGCACCAGAGACGACTCTCACTAATTGGAGAGATACGGTGGTGGGCCAAGGATAACGCTCTCAGGAAAGTGTTTGGATCATTTGCAAATCCAGAAAATTGGATGTCATTTTTGCATTGACAGCAATACAAGATGATATTACCTTAAAAACAACTGCTCGCATTCAAGCACAAGGATTTGTAGAAGCTCTGCTGAAGTATGAGATGATACTGACGGCACAAACCTTCCTCAGGATATTTGAGAAGACTTCACCACTGTCCAAATACTTTCAAACACAGGGTATGGATATACTGTCTGCTCATAGAATGGTTATGGCAACACATGAAAGTCTTAAAAACATGTCAAGAGATTTTGCCTCCGTTAGTGCAGCTGCAGAGAAATTTGTTCTGTGGGCAAATGAAAAATTGCAGGAGCAGGACAAAGAGATAGAACTGGAAGTTGCGTCTACATTTCCATCACAAAGAAAAAGGAAGAAGAAAACCATGCCTGGAGAGATTGATCATGCTGAAACTATCACAAGTCCAGAAAAGACTTATGAAGTCACAGTACACAATCAGATAATGGACACAGCCACAGAGACATTGCACAGAAGGTTCCTGAGTCATAGCGCACTCTATGCTGATCTTGCATTTCTGGACCCAAGAAACTTAGCAAATGCCTGTTGAAGTTTGACAGTGAAGCAAGTGCTGGGAACCTACAGTGTGAATTAAGCAGTTTTGCTCTTCAGTGGGAAAGATTAAAAATGTCTCCACTAGATGAGTACAAGGTGAAAACATTGGAGAATGAAAGTGAAGACGAGCAGGTTGAAATCCACTTTGGGAAAAAGTCCGGGTTCGGCACCGAACGTTGCCCGAATGTTATCCCGGACACTGAACCCCATTGAAGTCAATGGGGACCCAAACTTTTAGGCACAAAAATGGCTGTAACAATGTCCTAGCAAGTGCTAGAGGGCTGCAAAAGGAAGTAAAATGGGGGTAAGAGTAGGGCAAGTGCCCTACAAAAAAATGGGATTAGGGAAAATAAATTAAAATCAAATAAAAAAATGGGAAGGGGGTGGATGTGGAGTAGGAGCCTAGAGTTTGACTAGGCCGTGACCATGGCAGTGTAGGTGGAAGTGGCGGTGGTCGAGGAGGAGAAGGAGGTAGCCAACATGGTATTTTTTTTTGTTCGTTTATAATTGGGGTAGCCCCCAAAATATTGAGGCCTATTCAAAAAAACAAGTATATGAATGGCTGTGTGAGTCCGGTGTAAATCTTTATTCTGCACAAGGTACAAACAAGTTTAGCATGACAGGGGGCGTTATCACAGACAAGCGCAGCCGTTTGTCCACAGCCATCGTGGACAAGCTGACCTTTATTAAAATGAACCAGGCATGGATCCCACAAGACATGTCTGTACCTTGTGCAGAATAAACATTTAGACCGGACTCACACAGCCATTCGTATACTTGTTTTTTTGAATAGGCCTCAATATTTTGGGGGCTACCCCAGGGCTACCCCAATTATAAACAAACAAAAAAAACAGTGTTGGCTACCTCCTCCTCGACCACCGCCACTTCCACCTACACTGCCATGGTCACGGCCTAGTCAACCTCTAGGCTCCTACTCCACATCCACCCCCCCTTCCCATTTTTATTTTTTTTATTTGATTTTAATTTATTTTCCCTATCCCCATTTTTTTGTAGGGCACTTGCCGTACTCTTACCCCCATTTTACTTCCTTTTGCAGCCCTCTAGCACTTGCCAGGACTTTGTTACAGCCATTTTTGTGCCTAAAAGTTCAGGTCCCCATTGACTTCAATGGGGTTCAGGGTCCGGGATAAAGTTCAGGCAACGTTCGGTGCCGAACCCAGACTTTTTCCAAAGCTCATTCGGACCCTGCGAACCCGAACGTCCAGGTGTTCGCTCAACTCTACTCCTGAGTCCCAGGCCAGAGCAGTAATCTGACACAGAACTTTTCCGTTATTCCACCTGTTGATGGACACAAGTGGACCGCAAAATCTGGTCCAGATCCACCCTGCCAAGGTG
Organism: Glandirana rugosa; assembly: GCA_018402905.1. Classification (NCBI taxonomy): domain Eukaryota; kingdom Metazoa; phylum Chordata; class Amphibia; order Anura; family Ranidae; genus Glandirana; species Glandirana rugosa. The sequence continues at coordinate 23,331 of BLSH010012099.1, forward strand.
GCTGGTAAAACCCGGACCGGATTCCACCTTAGTTTCCTGCAAGTGAACGCATGCGAGGTGAAACATAATATCCATTGATCACCTCGCCTTTCATAATGCCACATTATATATATATATAGGTATATACAGTATCTCACAAAAGTGAGTACCCCCTTACATTTTTGTATATATTTTATTATACCTTTTCATGCGACAACACTGAAGAAATTACGCTTTGCTACAATGTAAAGTAGTGAGTGTACAACCTGTTTAACAGTGTAAATTTGCTGTCCCCTCAAAATAACTCAACACACAGCCATTAATGTCTAAACTGCTGGCAACAAAAATGAGTACACCCCTAAGTGAAAATGTTCAAATTGTGCCCAATTAGCCATTTTCCCTCCCCGGTGTCATGTGACTCATTAGTGTTACAAGGTCTCGGGTTTGAATTGGGAGCAGGTGTGTTAAATTTGGTGTTATCGCTCTCATTCTCTCATACTGGTCACTGGAAGTTCAACATGGCCCCTCAAGGCAAAGAACTCTCTGAGGATCTGAAAAAAAGAATAGTTACTCTACATAAAGATGGCCTAGGCTATAAGTAGATTGCCAAGACCCTGAAACGGAGCTGCAGCACGGTGACCAAGACCATACAGCGGTTTAACAGTACAGGTTCCACTCAGAACAGGCTTCGCCATTGGGGACCAAAGATGTTGAGTGCACATGCTCAGCGTCATAGCCAGAGGTTGCCTTTGTTAAAAAGAAGTATGAGTGCTGCCAGCATTGCTGCAGAGGTTGAATGGGTGGGGGGGTCAGCCTGTCAGTGCCCAGACCATACGCCGCACACTGCATCAAATTGATCTGCATGGCTGTCTTCTCAAAATGAAGCTTCTTCTAAAGATGATGCACAAGAAAGCCCGCAAACAGTTTGCTGAAGACAAACAAAAGACATGGATTACTGGAACCATGTCCTGTGGTCTAATGAAACTAAGATAACCTTATTTGGTTCAGATGGTGTCAAGTATGTGTGGTGGCAACCAGGTGAGGAGTACAAAGACAAGTGTGTTTTGTCTACAGTCAAGCATGGTGGTGGGAGTGTCATGGTCTGGGCATGTGTGCTGCTGGCACTGGGGAGCTACAGTTCATTGAGGGAACCATGAATGCCAACATGTATGATGACATACTGAAGCTGAGCATGATCCCCTCCCTCCGGAGACTGGGCTGCAGGGCAATATTCCAACATGATAATGATCCCAAACACACCTCCAAGATGATCACTGTCTTGCTAAAGAAGCTGAGGGTAAAGTTGATGGACTGGCCAAGCATGTCTCCAGACCTAAACCCTATTGATCATCTGTGGGGTGTCCTCAAACGGAAGGTGGACGAGCGCAAGGTCTATAACATACACCAGCTCCATGATGTCGTCATGGAGGAGTGGAAGAGAACTCCAGTGGCAACCTGTTAAGCTATGGTGAACTCCATGCCCAAGAGGGTTAAGGCAGTGCTGGAAAATAATAGTGGCCATGCAAAATATTGACACTTTGGGCCAAATTTGGACAAGTTCACGTAGGGGTGTACTCACTTTTGTTAGCAGCAGTTTAGACATTAATGGCTGTGTGTTGAGTTATTTTGAGAGGACAGGAAATTTACACTGTTTTACAAACTGTACACTCACTACTTTACATTGTAGCAAAGTGTAATTTCTTCACTGTTGTCACATGAAAAGATATAATAAAATATTTACAAAAATGTGAGGGGTGTACTCACTTTTGTGAGATACTGTATATAATGGCTTTACTTTTTGGGTGGGGGGTGAACACTACAGCTGACATATTTTTTTTTTATTTTTATGCATACAATTATTCCATTGTGTTTATTTTCTTCAGGTTTGTCCATGTCATAAGCAGCTTTCAATCATGCACAGTCTTTCGAAACCCAATTTTATTGTTTGAAAACAGTACTCATTTAACAAAAATTGTTTGTTCTGTTCACCTACGAGGAAAGTTTTGGCATTTGTCCCTTCAGAATTTTTCATTAGCAAAGTCTGAATTGCATGTCGAAAATCATGTACACACTATACAAAAATCGAATGATAGTGTCTCGTATAGAATTTTTCTTCCAATTTTCTTATAGTGTGTACCCACCCTAAGAAAGCATGACAATTTCTTCCTCTTTCATTCACTTTCAATAATACCAATTAAATATGCTAAACTTTCATTTAGGTAGCTCTTATTGTAAACTCTGTCAGATCTTTAATATGAAAAATTGCTTTAATCTTTAGCGATATATACTGCATCTTTAAAAAGGAGTAGACACATGTAGTTTCCTAAGCAACAAAAAAAAAATGGTGGTATTAGCCAAGCAATTTTATAAGAGTGCATTTTTAAGGCTTCTACAAAGATCAATTTAAACCCTCAGCTCTAAATAAGTCATCTTTTTGAGACATTTATAGTGAAGTCTAAAGGACACAATAGATGATTAGTTGCTGTTGGTTCAAAGGATATTTATGAATCAAGCTTAGCTTTTGCCTTTATGTCTACACTAATATTACAATGTTAACATTTCCCACTGAGCTTTTAAGCAAATAACACAAATTCATTAAGTAAAAAAGCAAATACTTGGCCATAAATCACAATGTAGATAAAGAATAAACTTTAGGCAAGTACAATGTATTCAATGTATTTTATCTATTAATTTAGTAATGCAGCATTAAAAGCAAGTCTGCATCCAATATCAGTAAAGTAGGCTTAAGAAATGGCATGCATTATATTAAATCTGGCATTTCACAAATGTCGGTCTGAAATTGTAGACATAAGTGAACAGTAGTGTTTCATTTTGCTTACAAATACACACTTATGACACAACCATTAAAACACAGAACTAGTATAAAGATGAAGTTTACAATTTGTTCAATGCTAACTTTAACAGAAGTTTAAAATATCTATCCACCCTGGAAAATGCTGGTAGGGTATATTACTTATTGTTTTTTGTACATCTTGTAGTTAGGCTATCATTAGGATTTCACTGTATCCACACTGTAAAGTTTTGTTCTTCCAGATGTAAAACAGTATCTCACGTAACCTGCTAAATTGTCCATGTAGTAGCTATAAAATCAATTTCCAAGACTCAAATATTACTTTATTGGCTGGGGCTGGTGCCTGCACTTGAGAGCGATATGACTTAATTCAACTTATGATTATCTACATATAGCGGAAACATTACATTTTTGGGTGGGCTGGTCCTTGAAAACACAGGCTAAACACTTCAGAAGAAGATGATATAAATACAGTGCACCATGACCAAGACTGTGATTTTCCATGATTTTTTAATGCTGGCAAATGACATCTCCCTTCTTGCATTTTTTTAAACAAAAAAAAATGTTACGCAGATCCCAAATGTCCTCAAAAATACATAGCACACCCCAAAGGGTCTGTTATGTATTGTGAGGGAATTAAGTTTTATTTGTCAGCAATTTAACCACTTCAGCCTTGGAAGGATTTCCAGCTTTAGGACCGGAGCACTATTTTCAATTTGGCACTGCACCGTTTTAACTGGAAATTGCACGGTCATGCAATGCTGTACCAAAACAAAATTTGCGTCCTTTTTTCCCACAAATAGAGCTTTCTTTTAGTGGTATTTGTTCACCTCTGCGCTTTTTATTTTTTGCGATATAAACAAAAAAAGAAAAGAAATTTTGAAAAAAAAATGATATTTTCAACTTTATGTTATTTCAAAAAATACAATAAACTAAATTTTAGTCATAAGTGTTTGCTAAAATGCATTCAGCGACATGTCTCGGGTAAAAAAAAAAGTCAATTAGCGTATATTTATTGGTTTGTGCAAAAGTTATAGCGTCTACAAACTAGGGTACATTTTCTGGAATTTACACAGCTTTTATTTTATGACTGCCTATCTTGGGATCAAACATCTGCGATATTGAAAACGTGTTTGGTTATTTATATGCGATTAACTGAAAAAAAAAATGGGCTCTGTACAGCGACTTACGTAAAATCGTTTGTGAATACTGATTTTAAATCAAATAACATAAAAAACTTTATTGTATTTCAACTTTTATAGTAAAAAAAAAGTTTTAAAGAAAAGAAAAAAACAAATATAGCGTTTTTTATTTTTCGCGTCTCCACTTGTTTATGGTGATTTTCTTTCGAGATAAACACC
>BLSH010012099.1:166083-176679 GCA_018402905.1 Glandirana rugosa
ACACCCACGGTTACCGTGGTGATTGCGGACCGTGGGCGTCGTAGAGAGGTCCGACTGACCATGACACGTTGTCTCGACTCCTTCGAAGGTGATCTGAGGGAAGATCCGAGATGGGACAGAACACTGTCTCTGGTGTTCCTCCTTGAACCCTTCTTCATGTAGAGGACGGGCGTAGTTCGGTACGAAAGAGACTCCAGACACACTCTCCCCTTTAAACTCCCCCCTAATTTTTATAATACCTCCGTACTGGAGAGATGCTGCGGGTGCCAGGCGTTAGTGGTGCCATTGGCACCCACACACCCCCCCTCGTGGTCTCGGAGGTGGGGAGGGTTTCATTGTAGCTATGCAGAGAGGAGCACTGTCACTTCTAAATACAGAAGCCAGGCTTCTGTGTTTGAAGTAACAGTAGTGAACAGAAAACAGGAGCTGGCAGCGGCTTCACTGGGAGAAGAGCGGAACTGAAGAGAAGAGTGTAAATTTTGACAGCCCGGGGGAAGGAGGAGGAGGAGGGAGCTGTGGCACCACTCTCAATGTGCAGATCCCCCCCATAGTTTCAGCCCTGCATTCAATCCACCGTATGCTGATGGTGTCCTATGCAGGCTGGCTTACGCGTTTCAAGGCCAAAACCTCTTCCTCAGAGCCTAGTGTACCATGTCAAGACCACAGGCTTATATCACGCAACCAACAAAATTGAAGTGGGTGGAGTCACCCGTGGTCCCGCCCAACACTGAGCATGGGCCACAACGTGACTGGTCTGCACACTTTACACTTTAGAAGTACCCGCCTCCCCAACAGCAAAGGAAACAGACCTATAATCATGTGCATATCCCCATTTCCCCCAGGTGTATCCTCATTGGGGGAGGGCTCGCAATCAGTTTCAATTTCAATTACAATCACTAAAACTATAGTGACCACAATCATCATAATAGTATTAGGGACCCACTCATGTGATGGGAGTATATAGGAGGAATGTGTATATAGGAGGAATATAACCACCAACATGCCCCCACTTATTGGTTAAGCATATATAGAACATCCTACATATACCAGCAATGCATGTACAGGCAGGGCTTGCATGCATATTCAAACTTGAAACTAGTAATGCTCCTTAAGATGGCGATCTTGGGGTGACCATTTGCTCCCCATCCATGGATCTAGGTGTTGTTGTGGCCATCCCAGGTGCAGGCAAAACCTGAGTGCTCCCACTGCTGCTAGCTGTTTCTCCCTCCATGACCACATACCTTGTTTCCGGGTCTGTGGAACGCATGTGGAGGGGCGGAGCCCAATGTACCGCTCCACAATGCATTCCAAATTCAAATCTCCGTGCACGGCATAACCTACGCCATCCCGGAAGCAGAAATGCCATTCTGCATTCCACGCTGGAGGGCACTTGCACCAGCCTGATCTGCACTGACCCCTCCAACTCCTATGTGTCGTGTAGGTGGCCCGCAGCAATGAGCCACAGCTCCATCTACTGGGAAAAAAGTCTAAATGCTTAACACAAAAGGGAAGGAATGGAAGGGGAATAATAATAATAATAAGGGGAGTGATATTATAAAATAATTTAATAAATAGGTTGATGATTAAAAATTAGAAATTAGAAATTATTATTATTATTATTATTATACACGATTTATATAACGCCAACAGTTTACGCAGCGCTTTACAATGTAGAGGGGGGAGACAGCACAATTACAATACAGTTCAATGCAGGAGGATCGGAGGGCCCAGCTCGTAGAGCTTACATTCTAAAGGAAGGGGGGTGGTACAAAAGGTGGTAGCTGCGGGGGGTGGGTTGATGGGGGTGGCTCAGGTACAGTTCTTAGGTGGATGAGGGACAGGCTTCCCTGAATAAATGAGTTTTCAGGGATCTTTTAAAGGTGGACAGGGTAGGGGATGATCGGACATATCGGGGCAGGGAATTCCAGAGGATGGGAGAGGTTCTGGAGAAGTCCTGAAGGTGAGCATGGGAGGAGGTAATAAGGGAGCTAGAGAGCAGGAGGTCCTGGGAGGAGCGAAGTGGACGATTTGGGCGATATCTGCATATGAGGTTGCTGATGTAGCTGGGGGCGATGTTGTGGATGGCCTTGTATGTTGTGGTTAGCATTTTACACAGTGGGGTAGGGGAAGCCAGTGAAGGGATTGGCAGAGAGGGGCAACAGTCACGGATTGGTTAGGTGTATTAGTCTAGCAGCAGCATTCATAACAGACTGAAAGGAGGATAGCCTGCGTAAGGGTAGGCCATTAAGGAGAGAGTTGCAGTAGTCAAGGCGGGAAATAACCAAGGAGTGAATACGTTGTTTTGTGGTGTCGTTAGTAAGGAAGGGGTGAATTCTGGAGATGTTGCATAGGTTAAGGCGGCAAGTTTTAGCCAGTGATTGGATATGGGGGCTGAGGGAGAGGTCAGAGTGAAGGAATACACCCAGTACCCTGGCATGTGTGGAGGGTCCAATGGTTGTGTCATTGATCTTCATAGTAAAGTCATGGGGGGGGACCGGTAAGGAGGAAATATAACAAGCTCAGTTTTAGAGAGATTGAGTTTGAGAAAGTGGTGTGACATCCATACCGATATGTCATTCAGTAAGTTTGTAATCCGTGAGGAGATTGAGGGGGTGAGTTGAGGAGTGGAGAGATAGATCTGGGGTTGTTGGTGTAGAGGTGGTATTGGAAGCCATGGGAGGTTATCAACTGGCCCAGGGAAGAGGTATAGAGAGAGAATAGGAGGGGCCCAAGGACGGAGCCTTGGGGTACCCCGACAAAAAGAGGAAGAGGAGCAGAGGAGATGGAGTTGTAAGTGACACTGAAAGTGCGTTGAGATAGGTAGGAGGAGAACCAGGATAGAGCAGAATTGCGGAGGCCAAGGGAGTGGAGTTTGCTGAGGAGGAGGGGGCTCTGCTGTGTCAAAAGCAGCAGAGAGGTCCAAGAGTATGAGTATGGAGTACTGGCCATTGGTTTTAACAGTTAGTAGGTCGTTGGTGAGCTTTAGTAGGGCAGTTTCAGTAGAACGTTGTGGGCGGAAGCCGGACTGTAGGGGGTCGAGAAGGTTGTTATCAGTGAGGTAGCAACTCAATCGGTCATGTACAAGGTGTTCAATAAGCTTGGAGGCAAATGGGAGCAGGGAAATGGATCTTAAGTTTTTCAAACAGGTGGGGTCAAGTGAGGGTTTTTTAAGTATGGGGTAACCAGTGCATGTTTGAGCAGGGAGGGAAAGGTGCCAGAAGAGAGGGAAAGGTTGGAGATGTGGGTTAAGGAGTTTAGGATAGAGCAAGAAGGTGGCCGCAGTAGTTGTGTGGGGACAGGGTCCAGGGGACAGGTGGTGAGGTGGGCTATGGAGAGGAGTTTATCAACTTCCTCTGTGGTAACAGGGCAGAAGGAGGAGAGTATTGAGTGCGGTGTTGGATCTGATGTGTTGGATAGGGGAGGAAGCTGGATGTTGGATATCTCCTTGCGAATTGTGTCAATTTTGCTTTTGAAATGGTTGGCAATATCTTGAGCGGTAAGCGAGTTGGTAGGTGGGGGGAGTGGGGGGTTAAGTAAAGAGTTAAGGGTAGAAAAGAGTTGACGAGGTTTGGATGAGAGGGTCTGGATCAGAGTGTTGTAGTAGGTTTGCTTAGTGGTTTGGAGGCGGGAGTTGTATTTGAGAAGGGCAGATTTATAGAGGTTAAAGTCTTGCAGGGATTTAGATTTACGCCATGCTCGCTCAAGCACACAGCTGCATCTCTTGAGACTTCTGGTGTCATCTGTTTGCCACGGACCTAGACGTGCACTTGGAATTTGGAAATCATTGATACACCTCCACCTGGAGCGGCTTGTCTGTTTCTTTTGTTTTGTGGCAGATGAGGCCTAGTTCTGGGGGTAGAGAGGGGAGCAAGTGTGTCTAGGGAGGATGACAGCGTGTTGTTGTAGATAGAAGTGGTTCGGTCTGGGCAGGACAGGGGTGCGATTTTGTCATAGAGGTCATCAGTAGCAGAATGAAGGAGGGAAGGGTTGAGGTGGCAAAGGTATCTGCAGGTAGTGGTTTGCAGGTTGGCAGCATGGGAGGCAGGAGACAGAGAGAGTGTGAAACGGATAAGATTGTGATCAGAGAGCGGAAAGGGAGTATTAGAGAGGTTGCAGGGGGTGCAGCGATGGGAGAATACTAGGTCTAGAGTGTTGCCGTTGGAGTGAGTGGCAGCTTGTGTCCATTGTGTAAGGTTAAAAGAGGAGGTTAGGTTGAGTAGTTGAGAAGCGGTTGCAGTATTAATGTTATAAAAAAAAAGTATATATAAAAAAAAAAAATGTTAATTGGAATGTTAAAGTCACCTAGGATAATGGCAGGTATATCAGAGGATAGAAAATAGAGTAGCCAAGCGGAGAAGTCATCCAGAAAGCGTGACACTGGTCCAGGAATCCGATAAATGACTGCGACCCTCAGGCAAGCTGGAGAGAAAAGACGAATGCAGTGCACTTCAAAGAAGCATGGAGAAAGGGAGGGAGGTGAGGGAAGAACCTGGAAGGTGCATTGTGGGGAGAGGAGAAGTCCCACAACGCCTCCTTTTCGTCCACTAGGTCTGGGTGAGTGAGTCCAGAGGAGGCCACTGTGGGACAGGGCAGCTGGGGAGGTAGTGTCGAATTCCTGGAGCCAGGTTTCGGTAATAGCAAAAAGATTAAGGGAGTTGGACAGGAAAAGGCCATTGACCGAGGCTAGTTTGTTGAAGACAGAACGGGCGTTCCAGAGGGCACACGCAAGGGGAGAGGCGACTTGTGGAATCAGGGGAATTGAAATTAGAAGGTGGGGGTTGCGGCTACTGTTGGGGTAGGTAGACAGACAATTTTGGGGCTTGGAATAGGATGTGGAGGGACCAGGGTTTGGTGAGATGTCCCCAGACATCAGGAGTAGTAGGAGGGTGAGGGTGGTAAGGTGAAAGTGGGATTTATAGGAGGGCAAATGCTGTAGTGGAGTGGAAGAGCTGACACTGCGTGGGCCAAGAATGAGCAGGAGGTTCTAATTGCAGCAATATTGGGTGGGCAGAAGTGAGGGAGATATGTACAGGTTGTGGGCTGGAGAGGGGGGGTAAAGTAATGAAGCTCATGTATCCGACTTCAATCCTAAAGTCTTATTAAATCCATCTAATGCTCCATGTGAAAACCTGCAAATGAGTACACTAAAGAATATGTATATACACATGCACACATATATATACGTACCCTTAAGTTTGATAGAGACCTATACATACGCACGCATGTGTATGACATAGTATTGTGTAATGAAGTGCTGGTTGTGTGACTGCTGTTGATCTAATATGTATTTTAAAAGTACAGAAAGTACAGAAAGCACAAAAAACACCAAAGAGAAAGGAAATTAGCTATGATGCCATATATATCATATAAACTCACATAAAGACTTATTTTAATGCAGAACAAGCCTATTTTTGTGTGTAAAAGAATCTCCAAAGGTAGAGATGGGGTGCACGAACTTCAACTTCCATGCCTGGTGACAGACCATCACCACATCCAGGTGGATGGACCACAAACATATGACATGTTACCATATTCATATGATGAGGATCATGGGAAAAGTGTGGATGACTCCGAGGAACATCTTGGAGGGGAGGGGGAAAAAAGGGGAACAATGTATGACTACTGTGTGCAGCTGAAACCCCTGTCCAGGAAAACTGTGAAATCTCTGCTTTGAATACTGTGTTAGCCTAGGTTCAATCGCATGTCAAATCCGTGGCTATTGCCCGCAATGGCACCATCCGAATCAGAGTTTCTGTACTACTTTTGGTGATTTCCGGTATGATTTCCATAGACATCTGTGCAGGAAACCGCACATATGTCTCTGAAATTGTCGGACCTACATGAGGGAATGAAATTGTGCGAGTTCAGCTGACCTCGTACAATTTCATTCCTGCAGCAGTGTGAATCCAGGCTCAAGCTGAAACCTGTGGCAAATCTGGAGTAGCAGGTCAGCACGATATCAGGCGCTATCTGTGCGACTTCATGCACAGATTTCTATTGAAGTTGCACCCAAAATTGGCAAAAGTAGTGCAGGAACTACTTTTGCAACTGGGTGCCCTAAGTCTTTCACAATCTTGGGTGTCCTAGGTATTTTACAATCCTAGAAACAACCATACCCCTTAGTGAGAGTCTGTATTTAACTTCTAGCTAATAAGCATTAACCGAGGGATGTCAAGGTCCTATTTATGGTCTACAGAGTAATCCCACAGCTCCAGATATCTAGTCTATAGTACTTGCAGGCTTCTGGGATTCAGGGCTGCCAGTACTGCTGTTGTGGTCTGGAAAAGCTTGTGACGTTGGCATGGGGCAGTAGCGTTGTGTGTGGCCTGTTTGCAGTGTGTGGCTAAGTCTTTAGATGGTTCTCAGGTTTCTTTATGGGCGTGGAATTACTATACCCAACTATGTCACTGACTTGCTTGCCCTGACACCTTGCTAGGAGTTATCATTGCTGGCCCTGACATATGATGGAAGTTATCATTGCTGGCTCTAACACTTGCTGGGGGCTATCATTGCTGGCCGCAATGGAGCGTGTTTTACTTTCACAATCTCTTCAGTGTACCTCCAGGCCCTATTTAGTCTATACAAATGGGAAAAGGTGGCACATTATGAGCTATAGACCAGAAAAAAACACTCACTTTTGAGCATGCCCATTTTGCCCACACCCACTTTTGACCACTCCCATACATGCAAAGTGGGCAGTTCCCCCACTCAAGCTTCCAGCACCTGCATAGCACCCCCAAAATTTTTGTCTGGAGCGGCCCCTGTAGCCACCCTAATACAGAACGCTTGTTACTGACCAGATCAACAGGTCAAAATAAAGAAAAAATGCTTAAAGCTGAACTCCAACTTTCTTTTCACTAGAACTGAATGAAATTATCAATCTCATCATAGATCCTACCTCTGACCATGCTCCCCTGTTATTCTGGGTTTAGTTGTGTCTTAGTGGCTATACAGAGTGTCACATGGTACAAACTGTTGCATCGATAGCCTAAAACACACCCCTCTGTAGTCTTTGTGACTGTGCAAATAACATAACTTCCTTCACTGCTCTGATTATGGTGGGATTGAATACATTCTAATTAGCATTTAATCCCACCCAGTCACACCTACAGGAAGAGTCCAAACCTCCCACCTCACAGATCACAGCATTATTCCAGAAGGAAACCTCTTCATACACAGCCTGTTCTGAAAGCTAACTGTGCTGCTGCTGGGCAGGATGGAATGGATCACAATTAGAATTCAATCCTACCCAGTTAAATCTGCCAACCAACATGAACAGGGAGAGTCCCACCCCTTTGATCCTACCCTCCCAGAGCCCTTCCTTTGTAGTCTTGCAGTGATTAATTTACAAATGAAGGAAAGACCTTCATAATAGCCTCCAATAGTCCTTCCTCTTTAGTCTTGCAGTAAGCCATTATTCTTTGGCATGTTGCAAGACAAGAATGACAAAAGAGGAGGTATGACACATTTACACCTGTTTTGCAAAATGAAGAGTGATCTGCATTTGGAGCATTTTACAGGCGGTGAGGAGTTGTATTACCTCCTCATCACCTATTTTAACCCCTCAAATGCTGCAGTACTGCACTGCAAACATGCACGTTGTGCACAATTGCAGTGTGGCATCATTCACTAGAATTGGTTGTGTCTGGCAGGCGGTAGTGCCCATCAAACAAAACAAGATGGTATAGTTCCACCACAGTCATGAAGCAGAGTGTTCACCCACAGCCACTGCCCCTTAAGCTAAAGGGGGAGCAGTTGGGGGGGGGGGGGCAAAACCTTGTGGTTGTGCTGAATTTTCATACCATTCATTTAAAAAAAGCTAGAATAGCACATTTCTTGGCCAAAAGATGGTTTGTAAGATTACACTTCCTACTGTACAGCACTCTGTTCACTGCAGAGAGGAATGCAGTGCGGGTGGTGATAACAGAATGCCGTTCCTTTCACCTTCCACATGAAGGCCAAGAAACAGCCACAGTAACCCTAAGAACCACCCACATCAACTCCCACAGCTGGTACAAGTGACTCCCATAGCCTGCCCTGAAACTACAGATGCTCAAAGGGTCATGGGACATGTAGTATCAGGACTGGTAAAGGAAGGAAACTGGGAGTCACAGAACTTTGAAATTCAGCCAGGAGGTGTGACATCACAGACACAGAAACCTACATTATAAAGCTAAATGAGGTAAGTTACACATAAGTGGACACTGGGGATGTGATCCATTTACAAGCACAATGCATCTGTTGTTTTTAGGATAAAAAGCTGGAGTTCTTCTTTAAATAAAGTATATTATTGAAACCATTCCATCCCAGTATGATAACTTCAATATATTACTGTAATATTGCAAAAATTGATATGAATGCTGGTAGGACATGAAAATAACATGAATCGGACAATATGGCTTTGGAAAGACTTTGATGTGAGGCAAATGACAGAGTTCACAGCCAGCCCACAGTAAACAAGACTAGAAGAATGTACAAGGTCATTATCATCTGCCTAATGGGACTCCTGAGGCTATTCAACTTCCCCCTGACACCAGGCCAGTATGGGGCCTGAGAGGTTATAAATTGGATGGCCACATGTGTTTATCTGCTCAAGAAGAGCCTGGGAGGGGAATGAACTCCTTATGACTTTTGGTTCAAATGTCTTCAATGACTGTGATTACCAACCCCACAGCTGAGGTGTGGGTCTCAAATCTGGATAAAAAGGACCTTGGCCTGAGAGATTCAGTGAGGATGTGTGTATGATAGTAGACAGAGGCCTAACCCTTTTTCCTGTCCATCTCCCTCTACCCCATGTCCTTAACTGTAACTATAATGTATTTATTTCCCTATTGCAAATAAACCCTTATTTTAAGTGTAAGCCATCCTTCATTGGAAGCCAGACACCCCAAACAGAGCACATTTTACAATTACATTTTGTTTTTGGGCTTAGATACACTTTGAGTTATGTGATTTTGACCTAAGATTCTATAGACTTGGAACTACCAATTAATAGATTCTGTACTGGTTGATAGAAACAGAGGTTGACTTGAACTGTACTACAACACTTTTAGCCCACCTACACATATCAGTAGTGACCTACTACCAGATAACAAATATTCTCAACTTTCAATAACCCCTCTAACATCAGTGTACAGTGCAACTTGGGATAATGCACTAGGCTGGTGCGCCTTCTTTTTCTTAATATTTTTTGTTACAATTAGGATATCCCCTATCCTGGAGGACAGCAAGGCCAGAGAGACCATCCCTTGAGCAATAGACTACACAGATATCATACTAATGCACAAGAGTGTTTATTTGCTGTTATCTACAGTGCAACTGCACTAGACATATGAACAGATGCTATCTTATAGGGTTTCTGTGTTAAAAGAGATCCCAAAGACACCAGATTTATCATTAGGGACAGTAGAGCAGTGCCTATAAGCAACAAAAACAAATAGTTGGCTTTTTGTAGTCATCACACATTTTTCCCTTCTTCAGTAGACATACATTCATCTCATATAAGTGTATTTACATATTTTCCCATCCCTTATATGTTTGCCAGATAAAAAACCCAATTGTAGAGAAGTAATTTTCTAAGTAGATCACTTACAGAGAGCAGGGAGTCTGGGGATCCATCCCATTTATTCCAAATGCAGAAGGAGCTAGAAACCTCCCACATCACCAAGCTATCTGGAAGAACCTCTCTGTACCTAACCCAACATGCACACTGAAGATTAGTGCCTCATACTACTGTCATCCAATTCTTCCATTCATATCTGACAGCTCTCCCTGATCACATCACTGATGTTACAGCCAGCCATGATATGCAGCTCTTCTGCATTTGGAATAAATTGACTGGATCCCCGGAGGCCCTGGTCCCTGCAAGCGATGTTCTATATGCTATCAGTAGTGTTGAGCGAACCCGGACTGTAAAGTTCGGGTCCGTACCGAACTTTGGGGTGTCCGGGAACCGGACCTGAACCCGGACTTTTCTAAAAAAAGTCCGGGTTCGGGTCCGGGGTTCTGGTAATTTTACTAAAAGTTCTGAAAATTGCTGTAAAAAAGTCCAGGAAAGTCCTAGAGGTCTGCAAAATGAAGGAAAATGGGGGTAAGGGTGGGACAAGTGCCCTACAAAGAAATGGGGGCAGGGAAATAACTAAAAGCATTTTTAAAAAAATAATTTCATAAAAAAATCAAAAATGGAGGTGGATGTGGACCATCTTCAAACTGTGTCTGAAAAGTATTAATTAACGGTAGAAGCCATATCACTGTTCTAAAATCATCTTCAAACTGTGTCAAAAAAGTATAAATAAGCCGAGAGAACCCATATCACTGTTCTGCAAACATCTGGAAACTGTGTGTAACACTTTAACTAAAACCGGGAGAACCCATATCACTGTTCTGCAAACATCTGGAAACTGTGTGTAACACTTTTACTAAAACCGCAACAAACTGTTCTGCCAACATCTGGAAACTGTGTGTAACACTTTAACTAAAACCGGGACAAACTGAACTACTGTTCTGCAAACATCTGGAAACTGTGTGTAACACTTTAACTAAAACCGGGACAAACTGTTCTGCAAACATCTGGAAACTGTGTGTGAAACTATAGCA
>BLSH010012100.1:47504-70030 GCA_018402905.1 Glandirana rugosa
GAGGGCACCAACGTCTATCTCGTTAGACAGGATTGTTGAACGGGAACTATACATTAGTGTTTGGTAGATGCATAGATCGATGTTAGTTACGATGGGAGTCTTGTACCGTTCGTTATTGTGTCGTTAGGTTCCCGTATGGAGTCTTGGATAACGTGCTGAATGTAGAGGTTTGGGACGTATTGTAAGACGTTCTGTATAGGAATGTTTTTACCTAACTTCGACCCTAAGGATGTGAGACTCTGGATATGTTGTTGAGGTACGAAGAGAGGAAAGTCGTTTAGATTGTGGCTATGGTGTAAGGTGTGTTCCTGAAGAAATTTAAAGAGTCTTAGTTTAGTCATAACGTGCTCTACCCGTCGTGGACTTTGATGCTTGTCAATGCAACCCTCTTCTCCCACTCTTCACACACTGATAGCAACACCGCAGGAGAAATGCTAGCACAGGCTTCCAGTATCCGTAGTTTCAGGTGCTGCCCATCTCGTGCAATACTGATTTGATTCTGAGAAATTTAAAGAAGTCCTTGTGTGGAATGTGGTATCGGTGTTAGATTTGCTGAAAGGAGAGAAGCATGGAGTTGTTGTATAGGTCTCAGAGTGTAGGAATCCCAGCTTCAATCCATTTTTGTAAGGATATGTCTTGCAGAATGTTATGCAGGGTTTGGAGATGTAAGTCGTGCAATAGGTTCTGAGGTATGCCCTTGGATTGCTGTGTTATTGCTTGCCATGTTCTGAGGGTAGCATTGATTGTAGCTAGATACGTAGATGGTTTGTGATTACATATCAAGGGCAAGTTGTTAGGACAGATTGCTCTATCTGCAACCACGGGAGTGTGGTGTCCGGGACCCACCAACTTTTGGTTTGTTCAAGAATTATAGCCTTTAGTATGCTATGACGTTAGGAGCTCCCATGCCTCCAGCTGATATTGGTTTGCAAAGAGTGGCCTTGTTGAGCCTTGAGTGTTTGCCACTCCATATGAAGGAATTCAGAGTTGCTTGTAGCTTGTTGAGGTGGGATGTAAGGAATGGAACAGGTAGTGTTCGAAGGGTATAGAGCAGATGTGATAGCAGGTACATCTTAGTGAGGGCTATTCTCCCAGCCCAAGAGGCTTGGACAGTGCTCAGGACTTGTATTGTTTTGTGCAGTTTGGCCATCATCGGTGATAGAAACAATAACATCATCCGCATATAGTCCAATTTTATGAGTTTGATCTCCAGTGTCAATACCTACCTAAGATAAGGGGGTTAGCCCGGATAGACTGTGCAAGTGGTTCCATGACAAGAGTAAATATGAGTGGTGATAGGGGGGTGCCATTAGATATGGGGAAAGAGTCTGATAGTATACCTGAAGTCACTACCTTGGTGCTGGGTGAGGTGTATAGCACAATTATTGCTTAAAGAAGCCTACCGGAAAATCCAAATTTAATTAGGACTGCCCTAAGAAATTTCCAGTCAACCCTCTCAAATGCCTTCTCTGCATCCAATGAGATGAACAGAGAAGGGGTTTTATGATTCTCAGCCCACTGGAGTAGGTCAATGTACCAGCGAGTCCCATCCGACGCTTGCCTGCCTTAACAAAGCCCACTTGATCGGGATGAACTAGCTGTGGGATGACTGTGGATAAGCGAGTGGCTAGAATTTTGGCATATATTTTGGTGTCTGAGTTCAGCAAGGATATGGGTCTGTAGTTGGCTGGGTTGTCATGTGGTTTGCCTGGTTTGGGGATGGTAGTGATAATGGCCTCAAGGGCTTTAGATGGGATTGTGCCCATGGTGAATGTAAAGTTTAGTGATTGCAGTAGATAGGGAGAAAGCATGGCAGAGAATTGCTTATAGTACTCGTTGCTAAAGCCGTCGGGCCCCGGCGGGGCTTTGTGCAAGGGCAGGGAAGCAATGATTTGGTTCAATTCAGCAAGGGAAATTGGACCAGAGAGTACGCTCAATTGTTCCTGATTTAGAGAGGGTAGGGCCAGATCATCCAGGAATTTTTAGGTGTCGGAGCATGTAGGAGGCGTTGTCTCATTCTTAGCTGTTAGGTTGTAAAGACTGGTGTAGAACTGGCTGAATCAGTCGGCTATATCCTTAGGGTTAGTAAGCTTACTTTTGTTGGGGGAGGTTAAATATGGAATTTTAGTGTGTATTAAATGTTTTTTAAGTTGTCTTGCAAGACATGCACCAGGTTTGTTGTGATAGGCGTAAAAATTCAATTTCAGATTTTTCAGAGCAAAATCAAAGTTTGATTGTAAGTAGGCACTTAGATTCTTTCTAGCGTTATTTAGTTCTGTCTCTAAAGTGGGTGAGGGTTGCGTTCATATTTATTCCAGCAGTTTGGTGGTGGTAGCATTACGAGCCTTTGTCTCCTGGGCCCCCAATTTAAGGAGAAGACCTCTTATATATGCTTTATGAGCATTCCAACATGTATTTGGATTGGATACCGAGTCCTTGTTCATACGGAAAAAATCCCTTAGTTCGAATTCAACTTGTTTCTGTAGCAGTGGTTTAGCAATCAGGGAGGTGTTTCGTCTCCAAATTTTTCCCATTGTTTTGGGGTTTGTTAGGAAAATCTGAAGTGAAATTGGCACATGGTCTGACCATGTAATGTGGCCAATAATCACCAACTGAGTTGTTTGTAGTGTATGTTAATCTACTAGAATCAAGTCTATCCTAGAATAGGACTTTTGGGTGTTTGCGAAGTAGGTATAATCTTTTTCAGTGTTGTGAAGGCATCGCCATGGGTCATATAGCTCTTCCGAGCGAAGAAGATTAGTGAGAGCTGAGGATTGTTTTCTGGTGGGGTTGGAGGAATCAAGAGTGGGATCTACAAAGTCCCCACATATGATTAGGGGGAATTGACGAAAAGGTTGAAGTTTTGTCATTGTAGTCTTGTAGTATAGGGATTGACGGGTGTTAGGTGCATATATATTGACCACAGTCA
This sequence comes from Glandirana rugosa, assembly GCA_018402905.1. Lineage (NCBI taxonomy): Eukaryota > Metazoa > Chordata > Amphibia > Anura > Ranidae > Glandirana > Glandirana rugosa. The sequence goes on from BLSH010012100.1 coordinate 50,434, forward strand.
TGATGTGGTTGTTGAAGGAAGCCTGAAGGATGATGAACCTGCCCTGGGCATCCACTTCAGAGTGGATAAATTGAAACGCTACTGTGGAGCGTATGGCTATAAGGACCCCAGCTTTCTTTTTGGTGGAGTTGGCATAAAAGCAATGTGGATATTGTTTGTGGAAGGTTTAGGAAAAGAGAAGTGTGTTTCTTGAGCACACATAATATCTGCTTTTAACATTAAGGCTTCCTTCCAGAAAAGATGTCATTTGAAAGGGGAATTTAGGCCCTTCACATGAGTGAGGAAATGTTAATGGCCATATTGGAAAGTTCTGCCTTTGCTTCAGGAGTTGTTAAGGTGTAACATGGGAAAAGACATCTGCTTTATCGCACACCAAAGCTCAAGGCGTAATGATCACAACACAGGGGTAATAACAAATAAACTAAGAGGGAAAATAAGAAACACAACAAAATAACAGATGTTGCTGCAATTCTGAACACTTGGTTAAAGTAAACTGTTGTTAGATTGTACCTGTGGCAATGAGAGTTCCTTTCAATTCAAGATCAAAGAACAGAGGTGTCTGAGGGTACTTAGCACTCTATACAGAAAACAGGGGACCTGTAAACTATGATAAAGAGATTAAGTATAACAAACCATAGTGTACTCATCTGGGACAAATGAAAATAGCAGTCTTCTCGCAATAGTTCATGGTGAGACCTGGAAGGATCCAGGTGTAGGTAAGTTTCAGTAATGCTGTTGGGCACTAGGTGGAAACCTCTTGGTGCTGGAGCTTGGTGGTCCGCGAGGTTGTTGTTGGTAACGTTCAACTGTGGGTGGTAGGGGAGGAGTAGAGATGATCCTCCAATTTAGTAGTCATTTGATGCCTTCCTTGGGTGTTAAGATGTTGACTGTTTGGGATTTGGGGGAGTTGGGGGATGAGTTTGAGGAGCATCTGTTGCATGTAGAGCGTGATGTCTGAGGGTTTCACTGACTCAGGGATGCCCCTGAATTTGATATTGTTTCTTCAAAAACGATCCTCAAAGTCTGCCATTTTTGCTTGCAGGTAGTGAAGTTCTTCAGCTTGTTTAGTTAGAGTTTCCAACGTTTCTCCAAGCACAGAGGCCTGTGCTGCTACCTGTTTTTCAAATGTATCTGTTCGCTCCTCTGTTTGATCCACTCTTGTATGCAGTGTAAAAATCAATGACCGTAGTTCAATTCTCAGGTCTTTTTGAAGTGAAAGCAACATCATTTTAAGTGTATGCTCAGATGGTGCTTGGTCTGTGGCAGGATGTGCAACCAGTGACTCCTGTGGTCCATCAGAGTCAATTACATCTTCCCAATGTTGTTTCTTACATACCTCAGAGCCCGACTCTGATTCTATATTTCCCAGTAGTACTGCATCCCCTGCGTCTTTTAGCTGGTTAATTTGTGCTGGGTGGTAAAGGTACGGGGGTACGGGTGCAGGATGGACCACGGGTATCACTCCCTGTTTGCAGCTAGGTGACAGTGCCTCTCTAATTCATAAATCCAAGTCTAGGGCACACGATGGTGCCTGTTCCAACACATCCCGGCTAGCAATGTGATCCTGCTCTGCTCCCCTTACCCCTCGGCTGGTGCAGTTATATATCAGGATATGGGGGAGCGCAGGGACAAGATGAGCTACAGGCTGTGCTCCTGTCCAGCAGCCAAATTTGGAGTATATTTACTTGTTGGGCCTCTGTTAGGCCGCAAAATGGCGGCCAGTATGGCCCTGTTGCGTCTGGAGATGTGCCTCGAAACGGCTCCACTGCACCTATGTGCTACTCTGAACTCGGACCAAGTGTGCAGGTTGGGGGTATAAAGTTATGTTAGTCTGCTGCTGTAGCAGTTGGGGGCCTATCTGAGGCCGCTGGGAATCCCCTGGTTCATCCGCAAGGTGGTGGCCAGTTCAGTGCTGTTGCAGCTGGGAAAGCGTTTCCTGTGACCGCCTTTGAACTCGATCTGGGTGCTCCGTCAAAGGCTGGAGGTGTGTAGGTATGCTAGGCCCCTGGTGTGGCAGCTAAGGGGCTGTGTGAGGCCTCTTGAGGATCCATGGCTATGCCCGCAAGATGGTGGCCAGTCTGGTGCTTGTGTGGCTGGAAAAGTGCCCTAGATTGGATCTGCGTCATCTGTAACCCCCTGTGAACACAGTCCGGGTGCTCATCCAGAGTCTGGAGGTGTGAGGGTATGCTAGGCCCCTGGCATGATAGCTGAGGGGCTGTTCGAGGCCTCCTGGAGATCTGCAGCTAGGCCACAAGATGGCAGCCGGCCCAGTGGTGTTGCGGCTAGGAAAGTGCCCTGACTTGGATCCGCGTCTCCTGTGCCCTCCCTGGAACCTGGGCCAGATGCTCAGCCAGGGGCTGGAGGTGTAAGGTATATTAGGTCCCTGGTACTGGAGCTAAGGGTCCGCTCTGGGCCTCTAGGGGATCCGCGGCTAGGCTGCAAGATGGCGGCTGGTCCAGCGCTGCAGTGTCTGGTGAGATGCCCTTGAGCGGGCCCATATCACCCACAACCTTCTCAAGTGCTAAGACGGGTGTGCAGTTAGAGGTGGAGGGCAGATGGGTCGCTGATGCCAGCCTTCAATGGCTTGTTTGTGTCACGTACCTGGTGGTAGAGTCTGTTGTGCAGGGAACAACCTCTCTTATTATCCCGACTCGCGGACCCCTGAAAGTGTGAACAGGGAGTCCGGGAGTACAGGCTGGCACGAGTGCTTGACAAGGTGGCTGGTGCTGGTGCAGGAGTCTTGCTGCAGATGGCGCGAAGGTTACCGTTGGCCACTGGTTGTCACCGGCAGAGGGGCCGGGAGCCCGTACAGTAGGCAGAGGGATGATCAGAGACAGGCCGGGTCGTCAGGAGGCGGGCGGTGCAGGACCAAGGGAGTAGGCAAAGAGTAGTCGAGGTCACAAGCTGGGTTGTCAGGAGGCAGGCAGCGAGGTACAGAGCAGCAGGCAGAGAGTAGTTGGGGTCACAAGCCGGGGTCTGTGCAGGCAGACAGAGGTGAGATGTAAACAAGCCCGGTCACAGGAAACAGGAAGTCAGATGAACAGGTCGCTCAGGAACACGGATATGCTGTAGACAGGACAGCACTTGCTGCAGGGTGCTGCTGGCTTAAATAGGCTGTTTGGCGTCAATGACAGTGCACACGTGCATGCACACACGCACAGGCTCAAGCACATGCGCACCGTCACGCACACACGAGCACAGGCGCGCACAGGAATGTGCACAAGCTATGTGTGCCCATGCACAGTCCTCTGGGCCACAGTTCTTTCCTGACAGTTTGTGTCAAACTGGGATGTGTCTAGGCCCCAAAATGGTGGCTAAGGAGAGCGTGAGGGAGCCAGTGTAGCTTGGTCCGTGACCCTGTTTGTTCTCAGACCGGTTCCATAGAGGGATCAATGGTGTGTACAGGAGCTGGGGAGTCTGGGTTGGGTGTTGTGTTGTCTCATCCGTCCATCTGCAGGGAGGATGGAGGCCGATTGTTGAATGTAGATCAGGTGATTTACCCTGGCCTCACTCCCGATCATTGGTCACGGCTCTTCGTTCCGTTGTTTTTGAGCAGATTGGTCCCAAAGTCAATAGTGTTGCAACTTGAAGTATTGGGACCCCCCTGAGGTGGTAATGAGGGGGAATTAGGTGCTATTACCAATAGAGTTGATCGAACCTCTGGAAGTTCGGCCGAACTTCGGGAAAAAGTCTGAGTTCGGGACCGAACTTGACCCGAACTTTGTCCCGGACAATCAATGGGGACCTGAACTTTTAGGCACAAAAATTGCTGTAACAAAGTTCTGGAAAGTCCTAGAGGTCTGCAAAAGGAAGGAAGATGGGGTAAGAGTCGGACAAGTGCCCTACAAAGAAATGGGGATAGGGAAATAACTTAAAATACTTTTTAAGCTAAAATCACATAAAAAAATCAAAAATGGAGGTGGATGTGGAGTTGGAGGTTGAGGAGGCGGTGAAAGTGGCGGTGGAGGAGGAGGAGGTAGCCAACACTGTTTTTTTTATTTTTGTGCAAGAAATGCACTGATGGCCGCAAATGTAGTTTTTGGAATTTTTTTTTTTTTTTTAAACCAGCAATGTAGACTTTTTTTATTTTTGTGCAAGAAATGCACCGCTGGATGCAAATGTAGTTTTTAGAATTTTTTTTTTAAACCAGCAATGTAGATGCACTTTTTAATTTTGTGCAAGAAACAATAATCTGTCCCTTTAAGCAACAGCAGGAACCTCTCCCTATAGAACTAGGAGATGATTTTAGAACAATATTCTGTCCCTCTAAGCAACAGCTGGAAGAAACTTTCCCTATAGACCTTGGAGATGATTTTAGTACAATAATATGGCTCTCTAAGCAACGGCTGGAAGAAACTTTCCCTATAGAACTTGGAGATGATTTTAGAACAATAATCAGTCCCTCTAAGCAACAGCTGGAACCTTTCCCTAAAGAACTTGGAGATGATTTTAGAACAATAATCTTTCCCTTAAAGCAACAGCTGGAACCTTTCCCTATAGAACTTGGAGATGATTTTAGAACAATAATCTTTCCCTTAAAGCAACAGCTGGAACCTTTTACTATAGAACTTGGAGATGATTTTAGAACAATAATCTTTCCCTTAAAGCAACAGACTCTACCTAGTCCAGTCAGATCATTCTGTGCAGCAGGATGAGGTCTGCAATCTGTCCCTCAAAGCAGCAGTACTAGTATCTCTACCTAGTCCACAATCAGATTGTTCAGTAATGCAGGATGAGATGTTCTATAATATCTGCAATCTGTCCCTCACAGAGCCAGCAGCATCCTCTCCCTAAACTATCCTGAGAGCATATGACATGCAGCACGGTGACTTCAGCCCCATATAGAGGCTGTGTCACATGATGCACTGGCCAATCACAGTCATGCTATTAGTAGGCATGGCTGTGATGGCTTCTAAGGGCAAACCAGTGAAACACTTGTTGATTGGCTGCTCTTGGCAGCTATTCAACATGTGGAATCAAATACCAGAACCCCAAACTCGAACCCAAACTTTTTTTGAAATGTCCGGGTTCGAGTCCGGGTCCCGAACACCCCAAAGTTTGGTACGGACCTGAACTTTACAGTTCGGGTTCGCTCAACACTAATTACCAACGCTGGAGTCGCTAGATGTCACAGGATGAGCAGAGCTGTGAAATAAGGCATCCATCACAGTCCGCAGCCAGCCACGCCCCCTCATGTGTTGAGTTATTTTAAGGGGACTGCAAATGTACACATGCTGTACACTCACCACTTTACATTGTAGAAAACTGTCATTTCTTCAGTGTTGTCACATGACAAGATATAATAAAATATTTACAAAATGTGAGGGGTCTACACCGCCCCCTCCATTGAAAGCAATCTCTAATGCACTTAAATTCTTTATTGATGCATATCCTAACACAGCATAGATGCTAATGTTCAGGCTATGTAATATACATACCACACTAATTTGTAAGTTGATCAAAAGAGCTTTTTTTTTTCCTACTTGAAACATGTTAAAGAGGGTGTATACTGAATGGCAGGAATCTACTGGGAATTATGCAAACAATTTTTGCCATTGATCTTGTTTGAATGTATATGTGTAAAACATTGTTTTTTTAAACATTATCATGCATATCAGTATTACATAGTACAGTATGTTTCAGGGACAAGTGCTTATGTTTAGTGTAAAATGGCAAAAGTACTTGTAGATTTTAAAGCATTAAAATTAAAAAGATATTTCTAATTTACAGACTGCTGTATATAAAATTCCTGTTTCTCAGAAAATCCCTGTAATTTAAAAGGGCCTTATTATATTGATAAAACAGAATGGTGACTGCAAAAGTAGTGTAACCTGAGAGCATATACTCTGTCAGACAGGGTCACCAAAACCAGACTAAACAGTCTGACTGTAACATAGAGAAATGGTGATGTCTGAAAAATGATCCTCTGGACAGAAAAGTAAAAGAAAAGAAGAACATAGCAGACTAGAAATGAAGCCAGCAGTTAAATTCAAAACATTACCTAGGATAAAAATTATCATTTGGATTATACAGCTACTCTCTAACATGAAATGCCTTGATAAGGCATCCACACTAGGTGGTTGTCTTAGTGTTTTTAAATATTCACCATTGCATTCAGTATATTTTGTTTGAAAAGAAAGTACGCACACCATGACCAAGTCCTTTATTTAAAAAAAAAAAAAGGGTTCTACAATTTTAATTAATTTCCAATCATGTTGTTCAGCGATATCCATATCCAGGTAAGTCACCATGAACCACTGCCCCTGAACCACTGAAAAACAAATCCTTGACACCCTGACATATCCTGTCCAAGTGACTTCTCACTGCAAATGACAGCTGACATGACCATATTTGGTATATAGAAAGTGCGACTAACAATTTACATTGTGGGGCTGTCTTTTGTATTAACAGTTTGAGGACTTTAATATTTAAAGGGCTTTGTTACAGCATGGCTTTTACAGGACTTTTTGTAAGTTGTGTGGTAGATGTATTTACTTTTCAATTTTTATTTGTGAACGAATAACCGGAGGTTATTCATCAATATAAGGAAAAGGTGCTTTGGTACTTTACCAGGGAGGTCCCCCTTGGCAAGTTATCTTCTGGGGCAAATGTGTTGCCACCTTCACCAGCTTGTGACAATGAATTGTCAAACTCACACAGCGATGTCACTGATACACGATGATGGCACACTCAGCATCACCCTGCACAAAAATTTTCCAGCTTGTGGATTCAAGTTCCAGCATACTGAGAGCAACTGATGTTGGGTTTGGTGAACTAAGCAATTACCTCTTTACTCTGCCACCAGATATTATTATCATAAAATATCAAACGTTCACAATATTAGCCATAACAAATATGACTTTAAATAAACGTCTGTAATAAACACTGTCACAACAGACAGGTATATCCAGAGATTTGCCATATAACAGTGCTCTTCAAAGGGATAGGGGTCCTTTAAGTTCTGTCTTAGTTCATTAGAGACACTACTAACTGCTGTGAAAAAATAATTTATTAAAAACAGTTAAAAAAAAAAAGTGGATAGAATACAGAAAAACTGGTATTACAAAAAGAGACAATAATACAACGGTACAACATTTCCCAATCATCTGGGCTGGTGCAAGGATTTTTGACACCGTAGGTGAAACCTCATTTTGCCGCCCCCTTGGCTCTGCCCCTGACTCCATCCCATTTGCCCCGCCCATGTAACACATGTGACCTACCTGACCATTACACTGACTTACCTGCCCCCTACACTAACCTACCTGACCCCTACATTAAAATACCTGACCATTACACATTAACCTAACTGACGACTACACTGACCTACCTTACCCCTATATTAACCTACCTGACCATTACACTGACCTACCTGACCACATCCCTGACCATTACACTGACCTACCTGACCAGTATACTGACCTACTTTACACATACACTGACCTACCTGACCCCTACATTAACCTAACTGACCATTACACTGACCTACCTGACTACTACCCTGACCATTACACTGACCTACCTGACCACTACACTGACCTACATGACACATGCACTGACCTACCTTACACATACACTGACTTACCTGACCACTACACTGACCTAACTTACACATACACTGACCTATCTGACCACTACTCTGACCTACCTTACCCCTACATTAACCTAACTGACCATTACACTGACCTACCTGACTACTACCCTGACCATTACACTGACCTACCTGACCACTACACTGACCTACATGACACATGCACTGACCTACCTTACACATACACTGACTTACCTGACCACTACACTGACCTAACTTACACATACACTGACCTATCTGACCACTACTCTGACCTACCTTACCCCTACATTAACCTAACTGACCATTACACTGACCTACCTGACTACTACCCTGACCATTACACTGACCTACCTGACCACTACACTGACCTACATGACACATGCACTGACCTACCTTACACTTACACTGACTTACCTGACCACTACACTGACCTAACTTACACATACACTGACCTACCTGACCCCTACACTGATCAGCTTGACTCCTACACTGACCTACCTGATTCCTACTTCCTGCCAGGGCCATCTTCAATATTGATTGGACCCTGGGCAAACATTTTCTTGGCCCCCCCATGCAATTTAGCTCTTCACCTGCTCTGAGATATACAATAAATAGCAGCTAGACTCAAAATCAGTTTAATGATCCAGATCAAGCTGCAATTGCGATTAGCTGCCAGAGGTTACAGCATATCATTATCGCTTACTGACTGGTTGCTAGAGGTTACAGCACACATTACGGCTCACTGATTAGTTGCTAGAGGTTACAGCACATGATTTCTGCTTATGAATTGGTTGCTATAGATTACTGTACATCAATACTACTCACTGATTGGTTGCTAGAGGTTACAGCACATCATCTCCTCACTGCCTGCATACTATGGACTGTGGAGGTGATCGGACCCATCAATACACAGAAAACTCCTAGGGATCCTAGAACTCATGGGATCAGTCTCATTGCTGGGGGGACGGGTAGGTGTGATCAATGGCAATGCTGATTTTTTTACCAACTGCCAATATAAAGAGGAGTTTCCAATGTAATAGGGGTTTACACTGATCACAGTAACCACCAATGTAAGGAGGGATTTACAATGACCACTAATGTAAGGGGGACATTCACATTGGCCACTAGTGTAAGAACTCTACACCAAGCCCCAATGTAATGAGATTAACACTGACCACCAATGTAATTGAGACATGTAGCCTGCGTTCACATTTGTGTGTGACAGGAACGCAAAATTGCTTTCCTGACACCACAGAAATGTGCTGCACTTTAGCAGATACACAGCAGTGCCATCAATAGTTAATGACCCCTTCACACATCTGCTGACATGTGCTGTGGCACCGAGTAATTTCTTCTGCATTTCTAGCGCATAGAGCAGTCCATCGAAATGAATGGGCTGCCCTACATGTGACCTACCCTGTTAGTACATCTTTGCATCCTAAAACCTCTGCACCCCAAACCTCCCCCATCCTCTCCACTCCAACCCCCCCTTTAATTCTACCTGCGTCCTCTCATCTTTGCACCCACCTTGCCTCTATACATCCACTCCTTGCTCACCTGTGCACCCTAAACTGTAATTTCTTCTCTGCACACCCCACACTACCCTCCCCACCACCAATTTGCTTACCTTTGCAGAACAGGCTGATGTTAGGCTTAATGACCACAGTTGCAGGCAGGACTTTCAAGCATGTCCGTTTACCTCCCCAGTGGGTAGCATTCAGTATAGGTGATGGTGGATATGACCTCAGGGAGGCATGATATACATGTGAATGCTGCCTTTATTTACATATCAATACCGCCGACTGCCACTATTTACATATGAATGCAGCCACTATTTACATATCAATGCCGGTTATTTACATGTAAACACAGGATCTGCAGGTGAGTCATCTGTACACAACAATAGGGCAGAGCTGGGCAGTATTAGTAGCAGCACTTCACACTTGGATATCGGGACACAGCACGGAACTAAAACTTCAAGGAATAAGGGAATTTAAACCAGCATAGTTGGCAAGTATGAGGCAGCTGCTTTGGGCCCCACAACAATGACAGGGCCCAGGGCAGCTGCCCCTTTTAGTCTGCCTTAAAGAAGGCCCTGCTTCCTGCACTACTCACACCCCCATCCCCCCCACACACAGCTTGATCCACCCTCCTCCTTACCTCTTCATGGATTCATCGTTCATCTCATCAGGGCTCTCCTCAGCAGTAGGTGGGCAGTATTGTTTAGGGGGAGTCCCCCCAGCACCATCCTGCCGCTACTTGGTGTCCCCCACTGGCTAGGAGGTCAGCCAACAGCCACTGCACCTATCCTAATGCTCCCATGATCTCCACCAAACCTTGTCCCTCCGCTGTACTCACACATAGGCCACCAGAGGGACAGGTTGGAGCAAAGGAGTCCCGGCCGATGCTGTTCAGGTATTACTGGAGCAGGAGATGTGACAGCGGGGAGCTTAGCGGGACACATTGGGGGATTGGTGGCACCCACAGCAGAAGTATTCCCTGGACAGCCGGAAATGAGCGGGGCTCACAGTGACCAGGAAAGGACAGCAAAGCTCACCCACGCCTGGGGCATCACAGGGACAGAGGCCATGGCTGTGCCCTAGGTGTTAGTGCGCCCTAGGCGGCTACCTAGTTTGCCTAGTGGTATCCCTGCCCTGCCAATAATTAGATTTTATTTTTTTTAATTTTTTATATACATACTTCAGAATCTTCCTTTAGCTCCATTAGGTGTGATTCCCTCCTCTGCCTTACAAAAAGAGGAGTTCTCCACAGTTATGTTAGAATTTTATTAGCCCAATAGCAACTATGCTTGCTGACTCAGTACTTATGAGGCTATACATTTACTTCTATGTCTCTGTAGGGATATTGGAAAATTCCTGATAAATTGTTTACTCTTCCTAAATGTTTTACTGTCCAGTACCCATTTGAAGTGGCCTTCACCAGGAAGTGAGTTATTCACACTATGCATCTGGATGCCTTAATACAATTCTGTCTATGCCTGTTGAGGATGTACTAGTGTTTAACCATTTAGCTACTTTCACACTGGGGTGTGGAGGGGCGGTAGCGGTAAATCGCCGCTAATTAGCCGTGCATATACCAGCACCGCTATGCAGACGGGAGCGGGGCGCTTTTAACCCCCAAGAAGGGATTAACAAGGGGTTAAAAGCGCCGCCACTCGTGGCTTCTGAGGCAGTGTACAGCTGCTTCGGGAGCGCCATCCATTGCGTTCAATGGAGGGGGCGGTGTACACCCCACTCACCACACCGTCCCAAAGATGCGGCTTGCAGGACTTTTCTTAGGCTACTTTCACTGTGGAACATTTTTCAGGTGCTGCAGTGCTAAAAATAGTGCCTTTGCAGCACCTGAACCCCTCCCATTCTCCCCAGTGTGACAGCCCGAGTGCTTTCACACTGGGGCAGTGCGCTTGCAGGACGGTAAGAAAAGTTCTGCAACCTGCATCTTTGGGGCGGTGCGGTGAGCGGTGTGTACACCGCTCCTACATAGCCCCCTCCATTGAAAGCAACGGATGGTGCTCCCGAATTGGCTGTACACTGCCTTGGAAGCCCCGAGTGGTGGCACTTTTAACCCCCTGTTAACCCCTTTTTGGGCGGTTAAAAGCGCCCGCCTGCATAGCGGCGCCGTAGCGCCACTATGATAGTGGTAAATGCGCCACTAATTAGCGCCAATTTACCTTTATTGCCCCTCCCCATCCCAATGTGAAAGTAGCCTTCCCGTCCTGCAAGTGCACCACCCCAATGTGAAAGCACTCAGGCTTTCACACTGGGAAGAATGGGGGGAGTTTTTCAGGCGCTGCATAGGCGCTATTTTAGCACCGCAGCTCCTGAAAACATTCCGGTGTGAAAGTAGCCTTTTAGTCCCAGCACCTAAAATAAAATGTAAAATATAAGTCAGAATGTTTTACTTTCTAAAATAATATATTTAATTTGTCTGGAATCAAACAATACCAAATGCGGGTGCTTTTTTCAAGTTATGGGGAAAATATATTGTGTAGAAACAGTGGTGTATATATTAGATTTCATTTACAAAACTTTTTTTCTCACACTATGACAACATAGGCCTTGTCTTTGAAAATATATTGGAAGACCCCAAAAATTGCACAATTTCAAAAGAAAACAGGCTGAAGTGAATAATTTGAGCATTTATAATTAACTACTTAAGGACCAGAAGGATTTGCCACTTTTTGCGATTCAGCACTGTGTCACTTTAACTGACAATTGCGCGGTCATGCAACATTGTACCCAAACGAAAATTAAGTCCATGTTTTTCTAACAAATATAATTTTCTTTTGGTGGTATTTGATCACCTCTGCGTCACTTATGATCGCTATAAACAAAAAAAGAGCAACAATTTTGAAAAAAAAACATGTTTTACTTTTTGCTAAAATAGATATAAAAAAATGTATTCATTAGTTTTGGCCAATATATATTCTTCCTCATATTTGTGGTAAAAAAAAATTGCAATCGGAGTTTATTGATTGGTTTTCACAAAAGTGGCTGCGTTTACAAACCATGAGAATGGTTTTATGGCGTTTTTACTATTTTTTTTTTTACTAGTAATGACGGCGATCTGTGATTTTTATCAGGATCGCAATATTGCAGCGGACATGTCGGACATTTTTGTCACTTTTTGGGACCAATGACATTTACACAGCGATCAGAAATTTAAATATCCACTGATCACTGTATAAATGTCATTGGCAGGGAGGGGGCTAACCTGCAGGGGGTGATCTAGGAGTTAACTGTCTTCCCTAGGCGTGTTCAAACTGTAAGGGGGCTGGGCTGCCAGGGGCATAAGAGATCTAACTGATCCCAGTGACGAGGATCAGTAGAGCTCTTACATGCCGCCTGACAGAGCGGGGGGCCACTGTGTTTACATCGGCAGTTTCCTGCTTTTCTTCTGTGCCAGATGATCGCGGCTCACCGGCGGACATCGAGTCCGTCCGACCTGCAGCCATACTGCTGGAGATTGTGGTGCGCTTCCACCCGCTAGCCGTGCATATGCGGCCACTCTGCAGCAGTAAATGTACGTGAGCCAGTCCAGAACAGGTTAATATTTTTTATCAGGGTTACTTGAAATTAAAGCAAATAAATAAGTAAATAAATAAATAAAATGGTTTCCATTTTTTCAGTGTCTTTTGTATATAAGTAGATAACAATGTTATAAAATACTTTTAATTACTACCACTGTGAGCATGGCAAGGTCCAGAAACAAGAGAGTGCATGCTGAAGGCTGTCAATGATTGAAAATTGGATGTGAGTTTTGTTGGTACCAAACTGCATTTACATGGGCTTAGGAGTGGTAGGACTAGAGAAGCGATCTAAAAATTACTCTCAAGGTTTTCGGCAGGGACTGTAACTTGAACTTGCAAAGCAAAATTAGGTAAAGCTTGGCATTGTAAAAACTGCATCCAAAACTATGTTTAGCTAGCTAGGATATGACATAATTAGCTCTTCTGTACATGAGTATATGATATAATCTAGACCTTGCCATGTTCATTTGGTGAGAACATGGCAAGGTCCAGAAGGGAGCAGATGCTGGCTTTCAATGGCTGAAAACCATAACACCCCTAAAATATAATTAACAAAGTCTGCTATTTAAAATATCACATAAGTGTGACTTTTATGTAACATAGTGGAATAGTAACGCTCAAAGTAAATGTATGTTTTCTACTTTAGGAGAAAAAAAATGCAATTTCAATTCTTAACCTTTTTTCTTTTTTACATTTTTTTGTACATACTATGACCAGAGCAGTACAGTGTCACTATTGTATCACCATACTGATGTGGGGAGGTGTTCAGAATTATTTTGTGACACTGTGATGGTCACGGTATAGGCAATTATTTTTATGAATGGCATCCATTCATGTGCCATTGTGTACAACTGTAATAGTGGTGATGGGTCACAGCTATCACATGGTACATGTCCCCTATGATTGTCCCTTTACCATGTGATCACTGTGACCAATCACAGAGATCACAATAGCACAAAATGAGTTGCTATGAATGCAAGCTATTGTGTACACAAACATACAGTATCTATACAAGAATAGCTGTTATGCCTAGGTAAGAAGAAGGTGAATTCTCTTTCACTGATATGGTGACAATGACAAACATCATACAGATCCTCTGCCTGTAAGAAGGAATGGAGAGTAGAGTTGAGCGAACTTCTGGAAGTCCGGGTTCTGCTGGTTCGGCCGAACTTCGGGACAAAGTCCGGGTTCGGGTCCGGACAGAACCCGAACTTTGTCCCGGACCCCGAACCCCTTTGAAATCAATGGGGACCCGAACTTTTAGGCACAAAAATGGCTGTAAAAAAGTCCTGGAAAGTCCTAGAGGTATGCAAAAGGAAGGAAATGGGGGTAAGGGTGGGACAAGTGCCCTACAAACAATGGGGACAGGGAAATAACTAAAAGCATTTTAAAAAAAATAAAAACATAAAAAAATCAAAAATGGAGGTGGATGTGGACCATCTTCAAACTGGGTCTGAAAAGTATTAATTGACGGTAGAAGCCATATAACTGTTCTGAAATCATCTTCAAACTGTGTCAAAAAAGTATAAATAAGCCGGGAGAAAACAATTCACTGTTCTGCAAACATCTGGAAAGTGTGTGTGTCACTTTAAATAAAACCGGGAGGAACCATATACCTGTTCTGCAAATATCTGGAAACTGTTTAGAACACTTTACCTAAAACCGGGAGGAACCATATACCTGTTCTGCAAACATCTGGAAACTGTTTAGAACACTTTACCTAAAACCGGGAGGAACCATATCCCTGTTCTGCAAACATCTGGAAACTGTTTAGAACACTTTACCTAAAACCGGGAGGAACCATATCCCTGTTCTGCAAACATCTGGAAACTGTTTAGAACACTTTACCCAAAACCGGGAGGAACCATATCCCTGTTCTGCAAACATCTGGAAACTGTTTAGAACACTTTACCTAAAACCGGGAGGAACCATATCCTTGTTCTGCAAACATCTGGACACTGTTTAGAACACTTTACCTAAAACCGGGAGGAACCATATACCTGTTCTGCAATCGTGGGTGAGAGGGAGATTGCGGTAACAGCTCGTTCCCGCCTACTGTGTACACCAAGCACACTGATCACCCCCCTAATAAAGAGGTCCAGTCACCACCCATCAAAGTACCTGTCACAGCCCATCAGAGTACCTGTCACTTGTCCATCAAAGTACCCGAGTACCTGTCACCTGTCCATCAAAGTACCTGATTACCTGTCACCTGTCCATCAAAGTACCCGAGTACCTGTCACCTGCCCATCAAAGTACCTGTCACAGCCCAACAGAGTACCTGTCACCTGTCCATCAAAGTACCCGAGTACCTGACACCTGTCCATTAAATTATCTGAGTACCTGTCACCTGTCCATCAAAGTACCCGAGTACCTGTCACCTGTCCATCAAAGTACCTGAATACCTGTCACCTGCCCATCAAAGTACCCGAGTACCTGTCACCTGCCCATCTGAGTACCCGAGTACCTGTCACCAACCCATCTGAGTACCCGAGTTCCTGTCACCATCCCATCAGAGTACCCAAGTACCTGTCACCAACCCATCAGAGTACCCATCACAAACCCATCAAAGTACCCGAGTACCTGTCACCAACCCATCAAAGTACCCAAGTACCTGTCACCAACCCATCAAAGTACCCAAGTACCTGTCACCAACCCAACAGAGCACCCGAGTACCTTTCACCAGCCCATCAGAGTTCCCGAGTACCTGTCACCTGCCCATCAGAGTACCCGAGTACCTGTTACCTGCCCATCAATGTACCCGAGTACCTGTCACCTGTCCATCAAAGTACCCGAGTACATGTCACCTGTCCATCAAAGTACCCGAGTACCTGTCACCTGTCCATCAAAGTACCTGTATACCTGTCACCTGTCCATCAAAGTACCCGAGTACCTGTCACCTGCCCATCTGAGTACCCGAGTACCTGTCACCAACCCATCTGAGTACCCGAGTTCCTGTCACCATCCCATCAGAGTGCCACTACCCAAGTACCTGTCACCAACCCATCAGAGTACCCATCACCAACCCATCAAAGTACCCGAGTACCTGTCACCAACCCATCAAAGTACCCAAGTACCTGTCACCAACCCATCAGAGCACCCGAGTACCTTTCACCAGCCCATCAGAGTTCCCGAGTACCTGTCACCTGCCCATCAGAGTACCGAGTACCTGTTACCTGCCCATCAAAGTACCCAAGTACCTGTCACCTATCCATCAAAGTACCCGAGTACATGTCAACTGCCCATCAAAGTACCCGAGTACCTGTCACCTGCCCATCTGAGTACCCAAGTACCTGTCACCAGCCCATCAGAGTACTCAAGTACCTGTCACTTGACCATCAGAGAACCTGAGTACCTGTCACAAGCCCAGCAAAGTACCCGAGTACCTGTCACCTGCCCATTAGAGTACCCGAGTACCTGTCACCAGACAATCAGCGTACCCGAGTACCTGTCACCAGACCATCAAAGTACCCAAGTAGCTGTCACCAACCCATCAGAGCACCCGAGTACCTGTCACCTGCCCATCAGAGTACCCGAGTACCTGTCACCTGTCCATCAAAGTACCCGAGTACATGTCACCTTCCCATCAAAGTACCCGAGTACCTGTCACCTGCCCATCTGATTACCCGAGTACCTGTCACCAACCCATCTGAGTACTTGAGTACCTATCACCAACCCATCTGAGTACCCGAGTTCCTGTCACCATCCCATCAGAGTACCTGAGTACCTGTCACCAACCCATCTGCGTACCCAAGTACCTGTCACCAATCCATCAGAGTACCCGAGTACCTGTCACCAACCAATCAAAGTACCTGAGTACCTGTCACCAACCCATCAAAGTACCCGAGTACCTGTCATCAACCCATCAAAGTACCCAAGTACCTGTCACCAACCCATCAGAGAACCGAGTACCTGTCACCAGCCCATCAGAGTTCCTGAGTACCTGTCACCTGCCCATCAGAGTACCCAAGTACTTGTCACCTGCCCATTAAAGTACCCGAGTACCTGTCACCTGTCCATCAAAGTACCCGAGTACATGTCACCTGCCCATCAAAGTACCCGAGTACCTGTCACCTGCCCATCGGAGTACCCAAGTACCTGTCACCAGCCCATCAGAGTACTCGAGTACCTGTCACCTGACCATCAGAGAACCTGAGTACCTGTCACAAGCCCAGCAAAGTACCTGAGTACCTGCCCATTAGAGTACCCGAGTACCTGTCACCAGACCATCAGCGTATCCGAGTACCTGTCACCAGACCATCAGTGTACCAGAGTACCTGTCACCTGCCCATCTGAGTACCCAAGTACCTGTCACCTGCCCACCTGAGTACCCAAGTACCTGTCACCAGCCCATCAGAGTACCCGAGTACCTGTCACCTGCCCTTCAGATTACCTGAGTACCTGTCACCAACCCATCTGAGTAACCGAGTACCTATCTGCAGCCCATGAGAGTACCCAAGTACCATTTACCAGTCCATCAGATTACCTGAGCACCTGTCTCCAGCCCATCAATGTACCCGAGTACCTATCTGGAGCCCATCAGAATACCTGAGTATCTATCTGCAGCCCATCAGAGTACCAGAGTACCTATCTGCAGCCCATCAGAATACCTGAGTACCTATCTGCAGCCCATCAGAGTACCTGAGTACCTATCTGCAGCCCATGCCTCATAGAATATACCTCGGGTGTTTGCTTTTCAAAATGGGGTCATTTTGGGAGTAATTCCACTGTCCTGGTGCTCCAGGGCCTTCAAAAGTGTGAGAGGTATGAATGAAATTTTATGTGTAATTTATGCTCCTAGAACACCTGACGGTGCTCCCTGCATGTTCGACCTCTGTATGTAGCCAGGGTGTGAAAAAGTCTCACGCATGTGGTATCGCCATACTCGGGACGAGTAGCAGAATATATTTTGGGGGGTAATTTTTCTATGTACATGCTATGTGTTAGAAATATCTTATAAATTGACCACTTTGTGTAAAAATAAAAGTGTTTTCATTTTCTTTCCATGTTTTTCGAAGACTTGTGGAAAAAAATGACATTCAAAAGACTCATAATGCCTCATAGATTATACGTTGGGGTGTTTGCTTTCCGAAATGGGGTCATTTTGTGGGTAATTCCATTGTCCTGGTGCTCCAGGGCCTTCAAAAATGTAATAGGTGGTTATGAAATTAGATGTGAAATTTCTGCTCCTAGAATGCCTGACGGTGCTCCCTGCATGTTGGACCGCTCTATGTGGCCAGGCTGTGTAAAAGTCTCACACATGTGGTATCGCCATACTCGGGATGAGTAGCAGAATATATTTTGGGGGGTAATTTTTGCTATGTACATGCTATGTGTTAGAAATATCTTATAAATTGACCACTTTGTGTAAAAATAAAAGCGTTTTCATTTTCTTTCCACGTTTTTCGAAGTCTTGTGGAAAAAAATGTACCATTCAAAAGACTCATAATGCCTCATAGATTATACGTTGGGGTGTTTGCTTTCCAAAATGGGGTCATTTGGGGTAATTTCATTGTCCTGGTGCTCCGGGGCCTTCAAAAGTGTAATAGGTCGTTAGGAAATTAGATGTGAAAATTCTGCTCCTAGAATGCATGACAGTGCTCCCTGCATGTTGGACCTCTCTATGTGGCCAGACTGTGAAAAAGTCTCACACATGTGGTATCGCCATACTTGGGGCGTGTAGCATAATGTATTTTGGGGTGTAATTGGAAGTATGCATATGCTGTGTGTGAGAAATAACTTGATGTTATGACAATTTTGTGCAAAAAAAAAATTAATAATTTCTTAATTTTCCCAAGAATTGTGGGAAAAAAGTACAACTTCAAAAAACTCGCCATGCCTCTTACTAAATACCTTGGAATGTCTACTTTTCAAAAGGGGGTAATTTGGGGGGTATTTGTACATCCCTGACATTTCAGGGCCTCAAGAAATGAGATAGGCCATCAGTGCATCAGGTGTGATCAATTTTCAATGATTGGCACCATAGCTTGTAGACTCTATAACTTTCACACAGACCAAATAATATACACTTATTTGGGTTATTTTTACCAAAGATAGGTAGCAGTATAGGTTTTGGCCCAAATGCATGAACAAAAATTACTTATTTGCAAAATGTTATCACAGAAACTAAAAAAAAGTGTTTTTTTTTTCAAAATTTTCTCATTTTTTCACTTATGTCGCAAAAAAAAAAAAAAAACCCAGAGGTTCTTAAAAACCACCAAAAGAAAGCTCTATTTGTGTGAAAAAAATGATAAAAATTTTGTTTGGGTACAGTGTAGCATGCGAGAGTGATTGTCATTCAAAATGTGAGAGCGCTGAAAGCTGAAAATTGGTCTGGGCAGGAAGGGGGTATAAACGTCTTGTATTGAAATGGTTAAGGATAAACAGCAAATACAAAATCAGTGTTATAAACATCCAGTAGTCAGTAAATGATATGTTAGGTAAACACTGGGTAATTGCCCCAATAAAGTTCCAGCTCATGACAAACATGTGATTTACATAGCAAGGTGTATATTTTGATGGAACAGGAATAGAGAAACCAGGGGGGGGGGGAGTAGGGGACAGTCAGGTAAGAGCAAGAATAAAATACTGGATAGGAAAGGAGTGAAGGCAGAGAAAGAAAAAGTAGAGGGTTCTCCCAGAGAATGGCCTCACAGCATCTCTATGTCTTAGTTGTGAAATGGTATTATTTGTATTATTTAGTGATCTAAAGATAGAACTGTACGAGAGTAAGAGTGTGCACTCTAGTTCACAAGATTGTGAGCCGAGGGTTCTAAGAGAGTGGATCTCAGTAAAGTGTTTATCGTGTCAGCCGGTGTATGTGGGTGGGGAACAGCAGACATTATTCGATGGTAAGCGTCTGTTTTCTGAAAATGAAGCCAGCAAATTGTATTGTATGTTGATGGAGATTTCTTGGCTATATGAATGAATTCTTCCATCTCTGCTATTTTGTTGATGCGCATGAACCATTCTGGAAG
>BLSH010012100.1:70040-103456 GCA_018402905.1 Glandirana rugosa
TGGGATGGAACAGGAATAGAGAAACCAGGGGGGGAGTAGGGGACAGTCAGGTAAGAGCAAGAATAAAATACTGGATAGGAAAGGAGTGAAGGCAGAGAAAGAAAAAGTAGAGGGTTCTCCCAGAGAATGGCCTCACAGCATCTCTATGTCTTAGTTGTGAAATGGTATTATTTGTATTATTTAGTGATCTAAAGATAGAACTGTACGAGAGTAAGAGTGTGCACTCTAGTTCACAAGATTGTGAGCCGAGGGTTCTAAGAGAGTGGATCTCAGTAAAGTGTTTATCGTGTCAGCCGGTGTATGTGGGTGGGGAACAGCAGACATTATTCGATGGTAAGCGTCTGTTTTCTGAAAATGAAGCCAGCAAATTGTATTGTATGTTGATGGAGATTTCTTGGCTATATGAATGAATTCTTCCATCTCTGCTATTTTGTTGATGCGCATGAACCATTCTGGAAGAGATGGTACACAAGGGGAGCTCCAATGCACTAGTATGCATGACTTGGCTGCATTTACCATGTGCATTGCAAGTGATTTGTGACACATTTTGGGAGAAAATGAGGCGTTGTGCAATAAATATTGTGCTGGAGAGTAATCTAAAGTATCAGATATCACTTGATGGATGATTGAGTGTACTATGGACCAGTAAGAGTTGAAACGCGGGCATTCCCAACATGCTTGCAAAAGTATGCCCACTTCTTGCTGGCATCTCAAGCAGTGATTGAAGTGGGATGGGTTGAATTTGAACAATGCTGGGGTCCTGTACCATTTGGACAAAAGTTTATAATTTGTTTCCTGATATGAAATGTTTAGCGAGCCCTTATGAGCAGCATGGAAAATATGTTCCCAACCTTCAGGGGGTATGTCGACTAGTAGGTCTCTCACCCAGGTACGGCACACTTTCCCTGTGTTGGGTGGAATATGTTCACCGAGGAGGGTGTGAACTGTAGATATCACATGTTGTTGAGATGTAGCTTTCAAGCAAATGTTTTCAAATGGGGTAAGTGGTCAGAACATATTTGTGGTAAAGCCTGGAGTCTGAAGGAAGTGTTGGAATTTGGATGTAAACACAAGGGGTTATGCAAGCTTCTGTCCATTGGGAAGCCAGGTAGTCACGATCTAGCAGTACTCCTGCCACTCCAGCGGTGAGCCTACAGAACATTGTTTGGTTCCGCTCCTTGTAGAAAGAGGGAAGACATCCCAGGCGGGAAGTCTGGATTCATCCGTGTCAGTGTTAGAGGGCCTGGAACCGATGAGATCTCAGTTTTGGCACAAGCCTTACGGAAGCAGACAATGGTCAGTTTGATAAGCGGGTGATCGCTCAGAGACTCCAGGAGTTTACATAATGCAAGCCATAAAATGTAAAAAAACAAAGGCTGGCGCCCTATGTGATAAATGTGAGTGCATCAATTACCTTACTGCTTTTATATCCAATAATAAAATATACTGGATGGGTATTATTAGTGCAGCGCTTATTCTGATTCAAAGACATAGAAGAGTTATGAACTCAGCTAAATGGTACTGTTTTGAGTTGGTTGACTCAGTGTAAACAAAAATATGCCAATAGACAAAATATAGTTAATCACTAGAATTGAGCGAACCCGGACTGTAAAGTTCTGGTCCGTACCGGACTTTGGAGTGTCCGTGCCCTGAACCCAGACATTTTAAAAAAGTCCGGATTCGGTATTCGGGTATTTTGCGTGCCTTTTCTATAGCTGCAAGGCCACCAATCATCAAGCCTTTTACTCGTTTGCCCTTAGAAGCCATTACAGCCATGGCTACTAATGGCATGGCTGTGATTGACCAGTGCATCATGTGACCCAGACTATTTTTGGTGCCTGTTGAATAGCTGCAGGGCAGCCAATCAACAAGCGTTTCACTCGTTTGCCCTTGGAAGCCATCACAGCCATGCCTACTAATGGCATGGCTGTGATAGGCTAATGCATTATTTGACCCAGCCTCTATATGAGCTGGAGTCATGTATGCCGCGTGTCACATCGTCTCAGGCTAGTGTAGGGAGAGCATGCTGCCGGCGCTGTGAGGGACAGATTGCCGATCTAATATATCATCCTGCATTACAGACAAATTCCTGGCGGTGCTGTGAGGGGAAAGCTTAGCGTTCTAAAACGATCTGATACTGGACTAGGTACAGTTTACTATTGCTGTGAGGGATAGATTACTGATCTAATATCATCTCATCCTGTATTATACAAAGGTTCCTGTCGGTGCTGTGAGGGGAAAGCTTAGCTTTCTAAAACCATCTGATACTGGACTAGGTACAGTTTACTGGTGCTGTGAGGGACAGATTATTGTTCTAAAATCATCTCATCCTGTATTACAGAAATGTTCCTGGCAGTGCTATGAGGGGAAAGCTTAGCATTCTAAAACAATCTGATACTGGATTATGTACAGTTTACTGGTGCTGTGAGGGGCAGATTATTGTTCTAAAATCATCACATACTGCTATAGGGAGAGGTTCCTGCTGGTGCTGTGAGGGACAGATTATTGTTCTAAAATCAACACATAATGCTATAGGGAGAGGTTCCGGCTGGTGCTGTGAGGGACAGATTATTGTTCTAAAATCATCTCCTAGTGCTATAGGGAGATGTTCCCCCTGGTGCTGTAAGGGACAGATTATTGTTCTAAAATCATCTCCTAGTTCTATAGGGAGAGGTTCCTGCTGGTGCTGTGAGGGACAGATTATTGTTCTAAAATCATCACATACTACTAGAGGGAGAGGTTCCTGCTGCTTCTGTGGGGGACCAATTATTGTTCTAAAATCATCTCCTAGTTCTATAGGGAGAGGTTCCTGCAGGTGCTGTAAGGGACAGATTATTGTTCTAAAATCATCACATACTGCTAGAGGGAGAGGTTCCTGCTGCTTCTGTGAGGGACCAATTATTGTTTTAAAATCATCTCCTAGTTCTATAGGGAGAGGTTCCTGCTGGTGCTGTGAGAGAAAAATTATTGTTCTAAAATCACCTCCTACTGCTATAGTGAGAGGTTCCTGTTGGTGCTGTAAGGGACAGATTATTGTTCTAAAATCATCTCCTAGTTCTATAGGGAGAGGTTCCTGCTGGTGCTGTATAGGGACATATTATTGTTCTAAAATCATCTCCTACTGCTATAGGGAGAGGTTCCTGCTGGTGCTGCGAGGGACAGATTATTGTTCTAAAAGCATCTCCTACTGCTATAGGGAGAGGTTCCTGTTGGTGCTGTAAGGGACAGATTATTGTTCTAAAATCATCAAATACTGCTATAGGGAGAGGTTCCTGCTGGTGCTGTAAGGGACAGATTATTGTTCTAAAATCATCTCCTACTGCTATATGGAGAGGTTCCTGATGGTGCTGTAAGGAACAGATTATTGTTCTAAAATCATCCCCTACTGCTATAGGGAGAGGTTCCTGCTGGTGCTGTAAGGGACAGATTATTGTTCTAAAATCATCTCCTAGTTCTATAGGTAGAGGTTCCTGCTGGTGCTGTGAGGGACAGATTATTGTTCTAAAATCATCACATACTGCTATAGGGAGAGGTTCCTGCTGGTGCTGTAAGGGACAGATTATTGTTCTAAAATCATCTGCTAGTTCTATAGGGAGAGGTTCTTGCTGGTGCTGTGATGGACAGATTATTGTTCTAAAATCATCACATACTGTTATAGGGAGAGGTTCCTGCTGGTGCTGTAAGGGACAGATTAGTGTTCTAAAATCATCTCCTAGTTCTCTAGGGAGAGGTTCCTGCTGGTGCTTTGAGGGACAGATTATTGTTCTAAAATCAAATCATACTGGTGTAGGGAGAGGTTCCTGCTGTTGGTGTGAGCGGTGCATTTCTTGCACAAAAATAAAAAGCGCGTCTACGTTGCTGTTTTCCAAAAAAAAGAAGAAGAATCTATTATTCTATTTTTTTTTTGTATTAATAAATAGTGCTACATAGTACATTTGCGGGCAGAATGAGGAGAGCGTCAAATAAGGGATGTGGTCATGGTGCTGCAGGTGCTGCTGGTGTTTGTGAAGTTCCTGTTGCAAGGAGAGGACGTGGTTGATTTGTGCCAGCTACACGCACAAGTGAAATACCTTCTTCAAGTGCGAGTAGCCGACAGAACCTTCAACGTTATATGGTAGGCCTGAATGCCACTCAACGGATGGTGAGGCCAGAACAAGTACAGGCGATAGTAGATTGGGTGGCTGACAATGCCTCCAGTTCCTTCACATTGTCTCCCACCCGGTCCTTTGATGAAAGCTCACAGTTGGCACCTGACCCCATGGCCATCTGTCTTTCACCTCAGCCCCTTGTAAATCAGCCAAGCAGTCTGAGCCCCAAGTCATGCAACAATCTCTTATGCTTTTTGATGACTCTTCTGGTGTGCTTTCCGTGGGCCATCCACATAGTCATGCCCCAGAAGTGGAAGACATTGAGTGCACCGATGCCCAACCAATTCTGTTGCAGGATGATGACATTTAAACACCAGTGCAGCCCGTCTCTGAGGATGACGAAACACAGGTGCCAACTGCTGCAGCTTTCCACAGTGTGCAGACTGACAAGGAGGGCAGTGGTGAAGGGTGGGTGGAAGATGATGTGGAGGAAGATAATGAGGTCCTAGACCCCCACATGAAATGAGGGTCATGCGAGTGACGTGTGCAGTTTGGAGGAAGAGGTGGTGGTTGCACAGAGGCACCAGCACAGCAAAAGAGGAAGCAGATTGCAAAAGCAGAGCAAGCATCCCCTAGACAGTACGCCTGCTCCTAACCACCGCACCCAGGGACTTAGCACACCAAAGGCAGCTCAAAGGCGTTCCCCAGCATGGCAGTTCTTCAGACAATGTACTGACGACAAGACACGAGTGGTTTGCACGCTGTGCAATGAGAGTCTGAAGCGAGGCATAAATGTTCTAAACCTGAGCACAACCTGCATGACCAGGCATCTAAATTCAAAGCACTTGCTGCAGTGGAATAAGTACCTCAAAATCCAAGAAAGATCTTGGCCTCCTCCGGCTTCCTCTTCTGCTGCTTCCTCGGCCTCTTCCTCCACCTCTACAGTGCCAGTGTCACCTGCCACCCAGCAAACAGAGCATGTGACAGCAACGCCACCATGTCCACCACTGTCCCCAAGCATTTCCACATGGTCCCATGGAAGCTTACAGCTGTCCATCTCCCAAACACTGGAGAGAAAGAGGAAGTACCCCCCTACCCACCCATGATCCCTGGCCCTGAATGCCAGCATTTCAAAATTCCTGGCCTTTGAAATGCTGTCATTCCGTCTGGTGGACACGGACAGTTTTAAAAACCTGATGGTGGTGGCTGTTCCACAGTACGTTGTTCCCAGCTGCCACTACTTTTCCAGGCGAGCCATCCCTTCCCTGCACAAACAGGTCGGGGACGAGATCAAGTGTGCACTACGCAATGCCATCTGTGGCAAGGTCCACATAACCACTGATACATTGCCCAGTAAGCACAGGCAGGGACGCTATATCTCGCTAACTGCACACTAGGCAAACATAGTGGTGGGTGGGCATGAGGCGGCTAGCCGTTTGGCGCATTTCCTTCCGCCACCGAGGATTGCAGGGCATTTCTCTTTGCCTCCTGTTGCCTCCTACTGCACTTCCTCCTCCTCCTCTACCACCTACTCATCCACTCAGCGTAACACCTTCACCACCAACTTCAGCACATACAGGGGGAAACGACAGAAGTCTGTTTTAAAACTGATATGTTTGGGGGATAAACCCCCCACTGAGCTGTGGACGGGTATTGAACAACAGACCGATGAGTGGTTGTTGCCACTGAGCCTCAAGCCCGGCCTGGTGGTGTGCGATAATGGGTGACATCTCGTAGCAGCTCTGGGCCTAGCCAGTTTGACTCACATCCCTTGCCTGGCTCATGTGCTGAATTCGGTGGTGCACGAATTTCTAAAAAACTACCCGGATATGTCAGAGCTGCTGCAGAAAGTGTGGGCCATCTGTGCGCGCTTTTGGCGTTCTCACCCTGCTACTGCTCGCCTTCAGCCTTCCCGCTCACTGCCTCCTATGCGACGTGCCCACAAGGTGGATCTCCACCTTGCACATGCTGGAGAGACTGTGCGAGCAGCAGCAGGCAATAGTGGAGTTTCAGCTGCAGCACGCACGGGTCAGTCGCTCTGCGGAACAGCAACACTTCACCACCAATGAGTGGGCCTCCATGTGAGACCTGTGTAGCATATTGCGGTCTTTTGAGTACTCCACCAACATGGCCAGTGCCGATGACGCTGTTCTTAGCGTTACTATCCCACTTCTATGTCTCCTTGAAAAAACACTTCGGGCGATGATGGAAGAGGATGTGGCACAGGAGGAAGAGGAGGAGGAGGAAGAGGGGTCATTTCCACGGTTATCAGGCCAGTCATTCACAAGTGGCTCGTGGGGTTGGTTCCTGCACCAGCATAGGCCAGGTAAAACATTTTCAAGCCAGGGCACAGTTCTGGAGGATGAGGAGGACGAGGAAGATGATGATGAGGAGGAGGAGGAGGAACTGTGTTCACAGCAGGGTGGCACCCAACGCAGCTCCTGGGCATCACTGGAACGTGGCTGGGGGGATACGGAGGACACAGATGATACACCTCCCACAAAGGACAACTTGCCTGGCACACATGAGCGACTACATGCTGCAGTACCTGCTCAACAACAGCCGAGTTGCCCACATTTTAACTTGGGCTGATTACTGGGTGGCCACCCTGTTGGACACTTCATAAACTGCTGCCCTGTCAGGCCCAGTAAGCCTGCCCACCAGAGCCCCGTACATTTGCAGCTTGCCGGAGTCTCTCCATCTCACCTGGTTCTGCATGTCTCGCTACAGGTGGCCGAAGGGGAGGTTCAAATAACAGCAATGATTGACTCTGGGGAATGTTTTATGGACTCTACACTAGTAAAGAGACTTTGTGTGCCTGTACAGCCTAAGCAACAGAGACTTGAAGTCCTCCTGGCTGATGGAACCATCCCCAGGTCTGGGCCCGTAACCCAAGAGACTATACCTATACTTACTACAACAGTATCCGGTCACAAGGAATTCCTCCGTTTTGACATCCTTGATTCCCCTATGTTTCCTGTGATCTTGGGGATTCCATGGTTATGGGCCCACAATCCTCAGATCGATTGGAGGAAGGGAGAGATCCTCTTCCAATCAACCTACTGGCAGGAGTCCTGCCTTACCCCTGAATCAGCCTGTTCGACCAGCTGTTTTACCATCCAGCCAGCCCCCGACATCAGCCAGGCTATTCCCACTGTATACCATGACTTCTTGGATGTCTTCGACATGAAGAGGGCGGAGGTGGTACCCACTCACCGCTCATACTATTGCCCAATTGAACTTTTGCCAGGAGCTGAGATCCCTTTCAGGCGGATCTTTCCGTTATCAGAGGCTGAGTTGGAGGCATTGTGCCAATACATTGATCACCCAGCTGACCCGCCAACAGGTTCGCTTTTAATTAACACCAGAGTCCCAGAGGGCCTTTGAAAAACTAAAGACTGTGTTTACATCAGCTCTGGTTCTACAGCATCCAGATCCAGCCTTATCCTTTGTCTTGGAAGTTGATGCTTCTGAAATCGCCACAGGAGCAGTTCTTTCCCAACGTCAGGGGCCTAAGGCACTATTACATCCAGTTGCCTTCTTCTCCTGTAAGATGAGTCCAGCAGAAAGGAATTATGACGTGGGAGACCGAGAACTGCCAGCGATTAAAGTCGCATTGGAGGAATGGAGATATCTGTTGGAGGGAGCATCCCACCCCATTATGATATTCCCAGACCACAAAAATCTGGAACATCTAAAATCAGCCAAGCGTCTCAGACCTCGACAAGCTTGGTGGGCTCTCTTTTTCTCCAGATTTAACTTCCATCTGACGTACCACCCAGGCTCCAAGAACGGGAAGGCTGACGCTCTCTCCCGTATGTTTCCAGAGACAACTGAGGTCACCGTCCCCAGCACCATCTTGTCCCCTCAGAACTTTCTGTTGATCCAACCTAACCTAAGGTCAGCCCTTGAGCAAGCCTCCGTCCAATGCCCGAAATCTGAGGTTTCTGCGCTGAGGAAACAAGATGGACTGTTATGGCATGGGTATAAGATCTTTGTACCCAAGGAAGCCAGAGCCCAGGTTCTTAAGACTTTCCATGACCACCTGTTTGCAGGACATTTTGGGGTCCATAAGACATCAGAATTGATCCAACGATCCTACTGGTGGCCCAAGCTGAGACAAGACTGCAAGGACTACATAAATTCCTGTGCCACTTGTACCAGGAGCAAGGGTAGTCATCTGCAGGCCTGGGGTTTGTTAAGACCTTTGCCAGTCCCAGAGCTTCCTTGGAAGATGCTGTCCATGGACTTTATAGTTGAGCTGCCCTCCTCTGATGGCTTTTCTACAATCCTGGTGGTAGTGGACTGTTTATCCAAGGTGGCCCACTTTATACCTATGGTGGGCACCCCATCAGCAGTAGAGACGGCTCATGTGTTCATTAAGGAGATTGTAAGGCTCCACGGTCTTCCTGACAACATTGTCTCCGACAGAGGAGTCCAGTTCACAACTAGATTCTGGAGGGCACTCTGTAAAACTTTGAATATTGAGGTCTGTCTGTCATCTGCCTATCACCCACAAAGTAACAACCAAACAGAACGAACCAATCAGACCTTGGAGCAATACCTCCATTGTTTCTCTGCTTTTTCGCAAGATAACTGGGTTCACAGAGGTCTCACCACAACATAAAATCCTTGATGCAATTTATTAAAAATTGGTATAAACACTTACATTAAAAATGGTAATTATGAGCTCATCATCCAAATGGTATACAGCAGTGTTACAGGGGGACAACAAACCCAACGTGCTTCATTGCCAATAGGACGTCTTCCGAGGTATCCCCCCAGGAACACTGCTAATATATATAACATGGAAAACCCCCATTTACATGTATAGGCCCCACCCACAGTGGATGTCTCAGTCCAGTGCCCATGATAGCGCCGCCGGCGTGCGTTCCACGCTTCATTATCAAGGCCTGATATGATAGGGTGACAGGTATTCATAACTGTGTGCACTCCCAGCCTCGTTGGATGTTAAAACTGAGGCTTGAGGTTTAGAATATATGCATCCATAGGGTCAATATAGGGATGTGTGATATTCCAAAATGTGATACTATGAATTAAATTGTAAAAAACAAATGGATCCGATCCGTGGCTGAATGATTAAAATGATTCCGGCGGAAATAAGAGGTCAGGGCTATTGCATTCCAAGCCTCTCTCTCGTACCATATGTATGGAGAGATCAGCTGCATGTGGAATGATGTCCATGTACAGACTTATGGGGTTAGAGGAAGAACTCCTCCAAGGGAGTGTCCTCCGCCCTGTCGTCCTTCACAACAGGTCTGGAGGCGGGATCACTGTACTAGAACGGGAGTCATTGACCGGAAAAAAGGGGCCAGTGTCTGCAAAGAAAGACTAGAGGCATGTCCATTGCCACAGTGCAACCCTATATGTAAAGAGGATCAAACAGTAAATAGACTATCTCTTGTGTATGTAATATAAAAAAAAGACGAATAAATAATCAAATGCGTGAATGAAAACCAAAAAATTGGAAGTAAAAAACGAGAATAAAAAATGATGTGAAGATGAATAAAAATGTATGAAAAGTGTATGGGGTTTATCGCCTCCGAATAGACCCTCAAAACTGAAAATAGTAATTCTGTTATGAATTTCTCCTGAATAAAGTGAAATCATAGAGATAATAACACAGAAGACCACCCCCCCAGGGAGTGGTCCATATTAGAAGTGAAAATAAGTGTGTGGAGGAAATTAACAAGGGATAATGACTATATATGCATAACGTGTAGTCAGTATCACAAAAATTCCCCTCAATACCCCATCAGTACCTATAACAGATTCTCTCCTCTCAGGAGAGAAAATCCTTACAACCATCCGTACTCGTATGAAGAGAGAGAGAGGATGATGTTATACACCGGTCTCCATATAGATACAATTCTAACCCCCCTCCATGGAATTTTCCCAGGGGAAACGACAACAGGAAAAGAGGCCCAGACACCAGAGAGGGTCCAGAGGGGGGAGAAGAATACAGAGGCAAAAGGCCAAGAACCTAAGCCAATCCGGTATTTTCAATCTAAGCAAAAGTGTTCTAACAAAGGAGGAAACTAGTGTCCTCAAAAAGGGTCTCAAATTTGTACCGCCTAAGAAATTGGACAAATTTGCAACCTTTATAGATGTGCACAAATTTATAAGAAAAGTTAACGTCCAACGTTACCTAATGTCCAAACCCGTAACGGGACCTATCTCAAGAGGTAACACCAATTATGTACATTCAGGGTTGGCGAATCCCTCCCTCTTTAACCCTCAAGGGCAGCTTGCACCATCGGTGAATGTCTTTAAAGAGCTGGTGCTAAGGGACCTGGAGAAATTAAAAACAAAAAAGTGTCATATTCAAAACCATATTAATAAGGGTTTACAATCCATATGTGAAAATAATGACCTGGTCATACGGCCCGCGGACAAAGGGGGCGGGATTGTCATCCTCGACAAAAGTCAGCACACTACTGAATTACACTGGATAGTGAGTGATACTAGCACGTACAAAATGCTGCACTCTAGTCCGACTAATAAGTACAGAAACGAACTACAAAAACTAATCAATAGAGGATATCAACATAGGATTTTGGATAAAAAGGAATGAAGTTACCAAGTCCCATTTGTGCCTAGAATACCTGTTCTGTACTGTCTTCCAATTACTGCCCAATAATAAGTGGGATCGACTCGGTGACATCTAGGATTGAACAGTACATTGACTGTTACTTACTGCCGCAGGTTCGCAAGATGCCCTCTTTTCTCAAAGATACTAAAGACACCATCCGATTATTACAGAATGTATCTCTAGAGGAGGATGATCTAATAGCCACAGCAGATGTGGCTTCGCTCTACACAAGCATTCTGCATAATTTAGGTCTAGAGGCGGTGGACCATTTCTTATCTCAAGATGTCTCCATCCATGAAGTCCAAAGAATGTTCATATTGGATCTTGTGAAGTTTGCTACAGCGCACAAGTACTTTTGGTTTAACAACCAATTCTAATCCAAAGAAAAGGGTGTGGCCATGAGGGGGAAATTCGCCCCCAGCTTGGCCAACCTATTTATGGCCAAGTGGGAGGAGGACGTCGCCTATGCCCAATGGAGACCCAAGCTCATTTTATGGGCTCGGTACATTGACGATGTCCTCCTCCTATGGAGAGGATCTCCTGAGTCTTTACAGGAGTTTTTTTCATTTTTGAACTCGGGTGATAGGGGTATTTCCCTGGCCCTGGATTTCAGTTATGAAGAGATACACTTCCTGGATCTACTTATTGACATCAAAAGGGGTCAGATATCTACTAAAACTTTTTTCAAACCTACAGATCGTAATGCATTTATACCTACTGACAGCTGCCACCATCCCTCCTGGCTCAAATCAGTGCCCTGTAGCCAGTTTTTGAGGTTGAGAAGAACTGCAAGAACAGTGATGAACTTTTAGGTCATGCTAAAATTCTAAAATCTCGGTTCATCAAAAAAGGATATGATTAGGCTATATTGGAACAAGAAATCCAAAGAACACTCGATGTGGATAGATAAACCTAGGGAGAACGCCAATAATTTCAAGTGGTCTTTTTTCACAACATTCTCCGTTCAGCATAAACAAATTAGAAACCTGATTGGGAAACATTGGCATGTCCTAAGGAAAGACCTGTTTTTGGCCCAGTGCTACCAGAAACACCCAAGGTGGTTTTCAGGGGTGCTCCCTCTCTAAGAAATAAAGTGGCATCCAATGTGATCGACCCTCCCAGAGAGGTCTCTTTCTTCCACAATATGGTTGGCTACTTCAGATGTAAAAGATGCAGGATATGCAGCCTTAATGTTTGCCAGGACAGAAAGATCTCGATTTTTGAATCTGCTATTACAGGACATACATTCAAAATTAAACATTTTTGCACATGTGAAACAAAAGACATAGTGTATCTCCTTACGTGTCCTTGTAAAAAACTGTATGTGGGCAGAACCACCAGATCATTCAATATCAGGGTAAATTAACACATTACAAATATTTTAAAAGGGAAAATCAATCATAGTGTCCCAAAACACTATCTGCGTTTTCAGGACAGAAACCCGAGAGGGACCCAGGTAATTGATAAATTCATTCCACCGTGGAGAGGAGGTGCAGTTAAGAGGGGGGTGTCTAAGCTTGAAGTATTCTGGATCTACCATCTAAAGAGTTACCATCCTCACAGCCTTAACATCGATTGGGGCATAAATGCCTTTATCATTAAGGCATAATGAGCCCGCATGCACTTTTCCTCTCAAAATTCTGGAAAAAAGGTATCCTAATAACTCCCTGCTTTTGTCCACAAGCTCCTTACTCATCAGGTCTAACCAAGTTTATGTAATTTTATTTAATTTAGCCATTTTTGAACCATTTATAATATGCCTCTCGCTCCGAGAACTTGTTATTGGTGTTTCCACACTTAGATGTATTTATCTATTCTTACTTAGCAGTAAACGTATGCACATGTTTGAATATGATTCATGAATAATTTGTGTACATGACTGTATATGACCATTCATGATATAACACGGTGGGGCTTCGTCCAGTGATAGGATGGCGCCCGTATTTGGTCATACTCCCCATTAAAAGTAGTTTTATTCACTGTTGACTTATTTCACTCTATCCATTTTTGTGACACTGACTACATGCATTATACATTTTTAGTCATTATCGCATCTAGTCTTTCTTTGCTGACACTGGCCACTCTTTTCCGGCCAATGACACACGTTCTCGTACAGTTATCCTGCCTCCAGACCTGTTGTGGAGGACCATGGGGCAGAGGACACTCCCTTGGAGGAGTTCTTCCTCTAACTCCAGAGGTCTTTACATGGAGACAGACTGTCTCCCTGCCGGAAATGGGTCATTCCACATCCAGCTGATCTCTCCATACATACGGTATGAGAGAGAGTCTTGGCATGCAATAGCCCTGACCTCTCACTTCCGCTGGAATCATTTTAATCATTCAGCTGCAGATTTTACAATTTAATTGATAGTATCACATTTTGGAATATCACACATCCCTATATTGACCCTATGGATGCATATATTCTAAACCTCAAGCCTCAGTTTTAACATCAAATGAGGCTGGGAGTGCACACAGTTATGAATACCTGTCATCCTATCATATAAGGCATTGATAATGAGGAGTGGAACGCACGCCGGCGTGCCATCATGGGCACTGGACTGAGACACCCACTATGGGTGGGGCCTATACATGTAATTGGGGGTTTTCAATGGTAGATATATTGGCAGTGTTCCTGGGAGGGGGGATACCCTGGAAGACATCCTATTGGCAACTAAACACATTGGGTTTATGGTCCCCCTGTAACACTGCTGTATACCATTTGGATGATGAGCTCATAATTACCATTTTTAATGTAAGTTTTTTTTACCGCTTTTTAATAAATTGCATCAAGGATTTTATGCTATGGCGAGAGCTCTGTTCTTTTGCATGGGTGGATGAGTGGCCCTTACACTGTGATTCCTGGTCGGCTTGAAGACTCGAGTAATCGGTGAACAAGCACTGAAAGGTTATTGCAGATTGTGGTCTATGCTGGTTATTACCGGTTTCTGGTAAGTGTTCAATCTGTCTGGTGGTGGATGATGTCCGAATCACTCACCTGCGGCTTTTGATCACGTATGGGATAGTCAATACTTATATTGCCAAGATCACAATTTGGGACTTCTCACCAACGCCATCTTTATTATTCTATTATATTGGGTTTTCTCAGCTTGGGACTATTATTAGATACTTCTTTGTATTATTATTATGTAGCAGGTTTGGTTTACCTTGATGTGATCAACTATATTTTGCCTATTGGCATATTTTGATTTACACTGAGTCAGCCAGCCCAAAACAGTACCATTTAGCTGAGTTCATAACTCTTCTATGTCTTTGAATCTGAATAAGCGCTGCACTAATAATACCCATCTAGTTACAGCGTATGTCACCGTGTTGTGCCGGAAGCTGTTCAATCTAATTTTTTAGTGAGCGTGGTACTTTTTCATTTATTCAAATAAAATATAGGACACTATGAGACTTTTCACATGTCTCTTGTGGAGTCATTTTTAAATCCTAGTTCTATCCTGAGGGAACAGTGGAACGGAGGGGTGCCAGCAGTAGAAACAATCTGGTTTTCCGGGAAAACCTTGTCCTTTGGAGGTGGTAAGCCAGTGATGTATATTTATTGCCTTAATGGTGTTATCCCTCATCTCCCTACATGAGACAAATCTCACTTGATCCTTTGTAATGAGAGAGTTAATTACTGGAGCAAGGCAATTGGCTATTATTTTGGCAAAGATCTTTAGGTCCACATTGAGCAAGGAGATCGGGCGATAATTGGTTATTAGGTTGGGATCTTTCCCAGCTTTTGGGATCAACAAGATGTGTGCTTCTGAGAGTTTACTCATGTCAATGCCAGGACTCAATAAGAAATTAAATGCATGCAGAAAGGGATGAACAACATTTTCTAAGAACATCTTGTAGTAGATTGTGTACCCATCTTTTCCCGGGCTTTTCCCTGTCTTCAGTTGCTCAATTACTGTTTTGAGTTCCTCTAATTTCTGTTATAAAACATATCCAATAAAATCTAATTTCTTCATCCATTTAGGCCAAAATATATTCTGCTGCATGTCTTTAGTAAAAAAATCTCAATAAGTATATATTAATTGATTTATGTGAAAATTATAGCAACTACAACCTATGGTATATACAGTATATTTGAAAATTGATCAATCCTGATGTACTGACATCCTATCTCATTTCATGAGGCCCTTAAAATACCAGGACAGTGCAAATACCCCATAGATTACCCCTTTTCAAAAAGTAGACAGTCTGAGGTATTTATTAAGAGTCATGGTGAGTTTTTTTGAAGTTGCAGTTTTATGTCACATTTTTTTAGAAAATGAAGATATTAAATAAAATGTGTTTTTTTTCACATTTGTTTTTTACATGCTGTCACCAGTGCAGTACAATGTCATCATATGACTGGTGTGAGGGTGATCAGACATACTGACTGATGACAGTGTGTAAAATTGCATAAATCATTTTTCATTTAATTTTTAAACGTATTCACCATAGTGACACTGTACTACCCTGGGGGGTGTGATCCAGCCTGCCCGTGCCATCCAGGCAGTAAGTAAATAAAAGTAACTCAGTAAAAGTACTGTGGGAGGTCAGCAGTTAATTTCTAGTCTGCCTTCAGGGCGGCTTGCAAACTCCTCATCACTTTTTCGGGGTTTGCTGTCCCCTTTCAAGCTTTAAAGCACAGTGCCTCCTATTCTGTGACTACACTCCAAACTTATAAACACCATTACCTAACTAGATTCTAATGTACCCTTAGAGGCCCAGTTTCCCATGGCAACAGCTCTTTCCTGCAATTCTGATATACTGTAACTTTCCATAAGGATTGGACTGACTGTTCTGTAGATGAGGACTGGGCTGACTGTTTTGAGGATAAGACTAAGATGTCAGTTTTGGGGATTGGGAATGCTCCTCATTTGTGAATTCCAATTTTGATATGGCATTTCCAGCTTCTGTCTGCACTTCTAGTGCCTTGCATCAATCTGGTGTTTTCTTTAAGACTGACCTGATTTCTAAGAGACTGAGAGCCCACTGTCCTGGGATTGCACCGGAAGCCAAGCATCTTGAGATTTCCTTGGAGGCTCAGCATCCCAAAAATGCCTTGAAGGTCCCCCATGCAGAGTCTGCCTCGGAGGTCCAGCTCCCTGGGCCAGCCTCCATTATGTCTGAGACAAATCCTTCTGACCCTGGGCTTGTCTCCTCTGAAATTAAATCTTTCTCTTTTCTGTTCAAATATTTGTTCTGCCTGAATGTGATTCTCTCTGCTCCCCTGAGACTGCCTGAGACTGGTTTTCTCTATTACCCTGAGACAACCCTGAGACTATGCCAGTCCCATGCAGTCCTGAGACACTACCAGTTCCACATACACCCAAGACTCAGACAGTACCTTGTACTTCTAAGATCCTGACAGTGTCACACCTTCTAGAGACTCTATTTGTACCCTGCCTGTCTTAGACTTTGCCAGACTTTGACTCCTTTTGAATAATTATTTCAATTTGAGTTCCGGCAGTCTAGTACCTTTGACTCTGAAATTTCTGATTTTGTATTTCCTGTTGCATAACCCTTTTTCTTCTATGTCTGAAGCATCCCTGCTTTACATTTAGTCACCTGCTTTCTTCTTGTTAACAAAGATAGCCATGCAGGCATTCTTTCTGTTTCTGATAGTTCCAAATGTCACTCTAATGTCGTTTCTGTCCCGTTATGTCCAGATGTTCAGTCAGTTTTTAAAAATGATCTTTTGTTGAGCTGGGTGGTATTTTCAAGGCCACCCATGGCTTAAATTATGGCCCATTCAACAGGAATTGTCCAAAGTTCAAGTTGTTTATGGGGGGCCTTAAAGAAAAACTAGTTTTTTCAAAAGGGCACAAGGGGAAGCTGTACTTACCCCACCCTTCAATGCTCTGTAAAACTGCACTCCCCCACATCCAGCAGTGGACTGTTCCTGTTGTCCTCACTTCCAGAGCTGTTCTCTGGGCATGATGACATCAGGAACGATCCATTCACAAAGCCGCTAGCATGCAGGGATTAGAGGGCAAGAGTGGCAGGTGACCGGTCCTATGGTAAGCAAATCGGTGGATTAGGTAAGTATATCTCTGCTCTGCCTTCCCCTAGAAGAAAATGATCATTTAACCCATGCAGAGCCCCACTGCAAGGGAAAATAACATTTTTTCACGAAGTTCTTCCTTAACCTCCTCCCACCCGCCATATAAACAAATGACGCCAGGCAGGACCCCCTCTTGTTCTGGGACGATGTCATCCCAGTCTCACCGCACTTGCATGGAATGCATTAAGATAAAAAATCTTTAGGCTTTAGAACCACTTTAAGTATCCCATACTACAGGTCCCAGATTATGCTTTGGAGAGGGACAACTTTGTAAATAAATGGTAATATTGTAGTTGAGTGGTATACCTGGTTCAATGTTTCAGGAATTAGGCAGGTGCACATTGACAGGGAGCAAAATCCTTGTTTCTACCTTTTCTCCCATAAGAATGATCTTAATAAAAAACAGATAGCCCTATTTATTCCATAAAAATAAACTTTGATAGATAAAACCAAAGTAATATACTTTACTTTAAGGATATTATTTCTAAATCCTCATGCATCTAGTGCAAACATACATAAAACCAGGAATATTTGCAATATTATTCTGTATGTTATAGCAGTCAAAGTACTGTGGACATAAAGCTTGGAGGAATAAAATATTTTCTTTTTTATAAAACTGGAGTGAGATCTTTATTGTATTCACTGATAAAAGTACATTTCCTGATTACTGTACTGCAGAATACCATCCACATTTTAAGAGTAGAGCATCCACAATGATCTTATATTTTCTCCCCTCAGTGTGTTGAAGCAGGGAATAGTGACAGGGACAAGTGACAGCTCTCTAATTATACCCTTACTGCCACTGCTGTTCTTGTTTGGATGTGTTGCTCATTTTCCTCTGCTCCTCTCACTGAATAATGCATGGTCCTCTATCAGTATTCATGCAATAACACTGGAAACTGCCAGCCTAACTAGCTGATAACTGATTCAGTTTGTAACAAGTGCCTTTGGGATTTGCAAGGAATAGTAGCCAAGAACAGATGTACTGTAATAGTTCCTGTGGACATCAAAGAATTCCATAGGATGCTGCAAGCAAAAAATCAATTATGGCTGCTCGTATGTTTCAGATATTAGTTTACCTCATTTATTGTGTCACTGCTGTCCTGCTTCTTGTCTGAAAATCAGATCAAGTACCTGGCCTTCCCCGGCTATCTCTATAATACAATCGCCTTTCTTTTCTTTCTTTTTTTATTACAAGCTTCTATTGCAAGTTTAAATCTACCATTGCTTAATATTTGAGTTTAGGCCCATGATGTATTTAGACTTTAAATCATACTTGAAAGCTTTCATATCCATATTATTATATATTAATTATATTATAATTATATTATATTATTTTATTGTATTGTAGTTTGTTTCCTTTGAATGGACCTTAAGAGTATGGGTCTTCTACATGCAACTATATATTAAAGGAAATGTATAGCAGTTTTGAACATAATTTCTACCTATATTTATTATGATCAACGCCAAGCAAAATAAAATGTTAAAAAAAGTTTTCTTTGTTTTAGGCAGCTAAATATTAAAGGTTACATATTATTGTTTATCATGTTCCCTTTGAGACAGCAGGTGGAGCTTTAGGCTCCTTTACACCTTTTCCTGTTATTTGCAGAACTCAATAACACAATTTGAAATTGGTATACACAAGTGAATGACTCATAGCAGTTACTCATCCCTGATTGGATTGCTGCAGCCTAATAAATGCAGTTTCAAAGCAGGCAGCATCTACCATCCTTCATTTTTTGCTAACCCAGGCCTTCTGGAAATTATGTGTTGTGTATTTAGAGTTTATTCGTGAAGCCGAGATTTTAGATAGATAGTAAAACTTATTAAAGTATAAATAAAAAGACCTAAAACCACTGACATTTACTTTTAGAGAGACATTTTCTAGAAAGCTCAATTAACACATGTGATGATCTGTGCATGTTAAATGTCTGTACTGTAGTGTAATGTACAGTCACACTTTCAATTTTCTGTAAAAATAGATCTGTTGTTAACAGAGAGCGTAAACTCATTTTTGGAATGAAGTTTATGCTTGCTTTTGATTTGAAACTTCAAATCACTATACTTGTATTTTGTAAATACTTCATAGAATATAAAGCATTCTGTGATTTAGTATGGGGGAGGATGGGTGGACAGTATGGCTGCTGTATATGAGAGCCAAAAATCTGCACTCTCTAGGCACTGTTGGCTACATTGGCTAGAGACTACTACTGTTTTGGTTACAAAGTAGATTTATTTCCTGACGTGAACAGGCGGATTATCCTTTATTTTGAGCAATTACTGCTGTCAGTTTTATTGTGATTGCTATTCACCCATGACCTTTCTCTGGACATTCTTGCAGAGTTTTATCAGTGAATGCAGAGTCTATATATACTGTACTGAAGCTTGGTAGTGCATTAGTTTTATATGGAGTTAAGTGACACTATCTTTTTATTATCATATTGTATCCTATAGTTCTGCATTTTTACCCTGTGGAATGAATTCATTGTTTTGTTGTTACTAGGGTGTATTTTGTTGGAATACAGAATTGTATTTTGTGCAACAACTACTGTAAATCAGTATTTAGGGGAGATGTATTTTTCAATCAGTAGATGGCAGTGTTTATACGTTTGTAGTTGCATCTATGATATGCTCTATGTCTTTTCTCTGTAATAAAGTTCCTGTTTCCTGTATGCAGTTAAGCTGCAAAGCCCATGTGGACCCTGCACCATCTGTTCTGTAGGGCAATATACAGAAATTAAAACAGTTTTCATCGCTCTCAAGTGAGCCCAGAGGTTTCTCTCATATTATTTACTCTTTTGTTCAAATGTTCTTAGACTATTTTTTCTAAGGATCAAGTGTTAGGGGATGTTACATTTACCCTGCAAGACAAAAATCTGAAAATAACATATTAAAAAACATTTGCAAGGGTTTTGTTTGTGACTTTTGTTTGAATGCTGAAATGAAATAGTTTCAAACTCTATACATTTACAAATTAATTTGCCAGCCACAAACCAAGGCAAGGTGTCCTTATAAAGTGTCACCCAACTCTATATTATGGAAGCAACAACACATGCACAAACACATACATATTATATATATAGTCAGGATCAGAAGGGAAGCATTCATCTGCAACACTTTCTCTATAATACAGGGATGGGGGCGCAAACCTTCCCTTGCGTCTCATTTAAAGTCCCAATGCTTTGTCCCCCCTTTACTTACAAGTTATAACCTAAGGTCCACTTTATTGGTTGTCAAATACAAAACAAATACAGGCTTTTCCCTTGGCTTCAATGCAAACAAATGTGTAACCACTTCTTATTCAGCAGAATACGCGGGAGATAAGTGCTTAGCGTCAGCACAGGTTCAAAGTAAAACAGAGCAAGCTCACAACCAGAGAAGTTCAATACATGTACGTTTTTGAGCCCTGTATCAGCTTTCACCAGGATCCACACAGCAAAAAGATCTCTCTCCTCTTTACAAATCATTCCTTCATCTATTTGAGTGCACCTATTTAATGGGACCGCAAGTGAAGTAACTGCCCTCTAAAGTTAACAGCACATGAGAGATCCAAACATGAATGTCTCATGCACACTGGATGTTGTGCATGAGGCTCCAGTGTTTGACTGTGGCTGGAGAGTGCAGGTATACCTTTCAGACCTGCTGCCGGCAGCCTGTGTATCATCTGAGGCTGTTCACTTCATTGGGTATATGTGAGGGATTACATCCACTTTAACCACTTGCCGACCGCCAACCGCAGTTTGACGGAGGCAAAATGGCTCATTATCGCAAACCGCTGTCGTATGACGGCGGCTGCGAGATAGCGCACGCTCACAGGCGCGCTTGCACACTCGCTGTGTTCCGGGGGAGCCAGGGAGCGGGTAGAGCGTATTCAATCTCCGCTGGCTACCCACGATGGCCCCCCCGCAGTGAAAGAACAGAGGTCCGTGTATGTAAACACGGATTTCCGTTCTCATAGAGGGGGAAGGGCTGTGATCACAGGCTTCCTGTATATGGAAGCTGTGATCACTTCCCTCCCCCTGCCAGCCCAGTCCCCATACAGTTATAACACGCCTAGGGAACACATTAAACCCTTAGAGCGTCCCCTCCAGGTTAACCCCTTCACTGCCAATGGCATTTACACAGTAATCAGTGCATTTTTATAGCACTGATCCCTGTATAAATGCCAATGGTCCCAAAAAAGTGTCAAATGGTCTGACATGTCCGCCGCAATATTGCAGTGCCACTAAAAATTGCAGATCGCTGCCATTACTAGTAAAAGATAAAAAAAAATAAAAACCCCAGAAATTAATTCTCATCATCCATAAACACGACAACTTTTGCACAAACAATCAATAAACGCCAATTGCAATTTTTTTTAACCAAAACTATGAGGAAGAATATAAAATTTTTGGATTTGTATTTTAGCAAAAAGAAGAAAAAAAAAAAAAACTGTTTTTTTTGCAAAATTTTCACTCTTTTTTTATTTATAGCGGCGATCATAAATGACGCAGAGGGGATCAAATACCACCAAAAGAAAGCTCTATTTGTGGGGAAAAAAGGATGCAAATTTCATTTAGGTACAATGTCGCATGACTGCGCAATTGTCAGTTAAAGCGGCGCAGTGCCGAATCGCAAAAAGTGCTCTGGTCCTAAAGTGTGAAATTCTTCCGGTGCTGAAGTGGTTAAAGAAAATGTTAGATCTATATATATATATATATATATATATATATATATATGTATATACATTGCTGTTTTAGGCAGGTATGAAAAAATGCTGTATAGTAACTGTAGCTCCCTTACCCTAGAATAGGATGACAGGTAAATCTAGTTATTCTGGTTGGTAGCCAGCCTGGTTGATTTATAGTGTTAGAGATTAAATGGCTTCATTCCAGTTAATGTGGTTTCTCCCTTCTGTCAGTAGGTGGTGCTGTTGCCTCTGACATTAGAGTGATGAGCTACAGTATACTCAAGTTATTGTTAAACATACTTTTTTTTTAGCCAATCAGCTCGGTAGCATGTTGGGAAAAGGTGGAAGAAGTCAGGTGATCAGAGTTAGTCCTTCCCACACAGCTCTGTCTGGGTGGATGCATGTGAAACAGCAATCGGCTGCTAGGCTTGAAGCCTGAGGCCCATCCAGGAGGCTTTTGGCTGCTAGGCTTGTCTGAGGCCTATCTGGGTGTTCAGGTTCTATTGATGGAAGCCTGCCGAAGAGCTGAAATTAGGGATGGTGTTCTGAGTAAGCACCAGAGGGGACTCTTCATAAACAGGAGGCTATGAAGTGGCTTGGAGGACTTCAGGAGAGAACTCATCCAAGTGAAACCATGTGTCTGAAGCAGTGAGTAAGGTTCAGTTACTAGAGGAGATAGCCTGTCCTGCAAGTACAGATGTGCTGATTCAGCTTAAAGGCTCTTTTATTCTCTGTACTACTGTCTGCCTCATTTCACCTATTTTTGTCTAAGGAGTCTGCCTGCCTATTGATTGCTATTAAGGGTGTCCTGTGCCCTAGCCCCCTCAATCCCATATTCTCCTATTGGGCAAATAAACTTTCTTTTGTTTAAAGCATAAAAGTAACTGGCGCTCAACTTCTTTTTTCTTGATCTCACCACCATGCCCAATACCCTACACCCTGAGGAATATGTAACCCCACCTCTGAGAGTCACCATCAGGCTCCTGGAGAATTGGGGCAGGTGTTACATTGATGCCCAATGTGGGGCAAAGCGTTATATGTGTGGTGGTCGCCCCTGGACCGCAATCACACAGGAATTTTGTTTGGCTCCGTGGGAGAGTGGCAAGTAGTGTTTGTGTACCTCAGAGATTGTACTATTGTTCTGTTAAACCATGTGGGGAAGAACCTAATTGTTTTATTTGCTCTTGGGAGAGTATCAGCCTGGCCTTTTGTCACTTTTTGCCAGTGCTGAAGGGGTTAAGGCAGACTCCATAACAGTTTTGGTGTGCTGCTGCAAGAAAATGGTGGGCGCTGAAGTTTCTGCTGAGCAGCCGGACTATTCCCTTGGCAGGGGGAGGAGTCACCGCTGTACATCTCCCAAAGTTCTGCGGCCATGGGAATTTTTTGCAGGCGATGTTCCAGCTTTGCTGTGTTCCGGTGCCCTTGTTATCATTGCAGAGAATTGTTGTTGGTAGCCGTTCACCCACCACTGCCATCACAGGGGATGAAGGCAGACTGGGCATGTGGATATGCAACTGTTGAAGAAACTGATTCCACCACTGCTGCTGCTGATTCTAGTGGGTTTGTTTCTGCTGATTTTGATCTCGCCTTGCTCCCTGCTAAACTGTGCTCCTGATCCTAGCAGTCACAGGAAGTGCCCTACAAATGATGTATTGGCCTGTTGTCCGATTTTGCCAATATGTCTCATCATGCAAAGTGATATGCTGATCTGTTGCTCTGAAAATGCAGCATGTCCTTGTCCTCCAGGTGAGAAGGAGGTAATCTCAGTCTCCTGCAAAAGGCTGAGTCAAGATCAAGTTCTGTGTTGCCTGTGAAAAAGTTTGCAACACTACAGTTTAGTCTTTATTCCCTGAAATCAGTGACTGGGGAGACTGGGGAAAACAAAGTTGTTGCTACTACTTTAAAACCAAAGAAAGTTCCTGTTGGACCTTGGTGTGACAGAGCAAGCAAGTCATTCACACTAAAGTTTGTACTTACTGAACTTTGGAGATACAGAGGCAGTATGATTCTTCAAAGAGATGACTTTGTGTTGATGCACTTGGAAAAATGTTACCCATTGAACTCTGGGGTTTCAGAGACAATGTGAATATCCTAGTTTGGTAGTCAGGTAGGCTGTGCTTTTGGGTCCTGGGGCCAGTTTACATCTAAAACCTATACTACATGGAATGCAAAACATTCAAGTGAACTTTTTGTTTCTTCTACTTTGTTTTACTATAACTAGATGGCAGCAGAGAGCCAATCTGTGTCAGTAGTACATTTTCTA
The DNA here is from genome assembly GCA_018402905.1 of Glandirana rugosa. Lineage (NCBI taxonomy): Eukaryota > Metazoa > Chordata > Amphibia > Anura > Ranidae > Glandirana > Glandirana rugosa. Next base: position 93,738 of record BLSH010012100.1, read on the forward strand.
TTTTAATAGGAAAAATGTTTAGGAATCTAGAGCTTAAGTATATTGATAGGATGTGTATTCTCCTGGGAGTAAGACCTCCTTCATACTGTTGATATTGTTAATGTACAGTTAGATTATTAGGACAGTATAGTATAGTGAAAATATACTAATGTGTGATTACCTTATACACCCTTGTATTCCTCGGCTGAGAGTGGACAATGTTCTAAATATGTGTATATATGGATATATGTTTTCATTAAGGTAATGTATAGTGACAATCCTTGTCTTCTTCGGCTGAGGACAGACAACATTTCAGATGTGTACATAACAGTTGCTTTAGTATAGATATTACTATAATGATAGATTGTAGTATAGTGTGTTGATAGGATGTCATGTTTCCATACTGCATGTTTTTCTATCTTTCAGGTGTTTCTGCACCCTTCGCGCCTTCCTTGGCTAAAGAGAGGCAATATCCTTACAATTGCTCAGTAATGTTCATTTCTATTACTATTGAATAGGCAAAATATAGTTTGTGTTCCCATACTTACGCCTTCCTTGGCTAAGGAGAGACAGTGCCTTACACTGGTTCAACAACAACATTTTTTCTATTAGATAGACAGACAGTTAGGATGTAATGTCATTTTATACTGTCATTGCTTCATTGTATTTTTCATCTATTTTTGTGTGGAATGCCACATTATTTGTTAACTCAAAGTTTATTCTTTCCTATTACCCTTCCCTATCCATTTTGTGCCAGGACATCCACTCTCAGGCTTGAGAGTATATGTTTTTTTTTGCAGACTCAGAGGACGTAGTCTCCTTGGCAGGGGGAGAGTGCCAATAAGCTCGGTGAGGAAGCACCAGAGGGGACTTTTCATGAGCAGGAGGCTATGAAGTGGCTGGGAGGACTTCAAGAGAGAACTCATCCAAGTGAATCCATGTGTCTGAAGCAGTGAGTAAAGTTCAGTTACTAGAGGAGACAGCCTGTCCTACAAGTACATATGTGCTGGTTCAGCTTAAAGGCTCTTTTTTTCTCTGTACTGTTGTCTGTCTCATTTCACCTATTTTTGTCTAAGGAGTCTGCCTACCTATTGATTGCTATTAAGGGTGTCCTGTGCCCTATTCCCTTCTCTCCCATATTTCTCCTATTGAGAAATAAACTTTATTTTGTTTAAAGTTTAAAAGTGACTAGCACTCTACTTCTTTTTTCTTGATCTCACCCACAATGCCCAATACCCTACACCCTGAGGAATGTGTAACCCTCCCCACCTCTGAAAGTCCCCATCATCATGCTCCTGGAGAATTGGGGCAGGTGTTACATAACATTGCTTAAAAAAATATATTTTAATTGTTTATTTTTTATCAATTTACAAAATGCAAAGTAAGTGAACTGAGAAAAATAAAAAACAAGTCAATATTTGGTGTAAAAATAACAATAAATTGCCGCGCTCAAAAAAAAATTAATAAAAAAACCAAAATATTAGTATATAAAAATAAAAACATAATGACTCTCCGTGCAAAAAAATGTCCATAAAAGGTCCAACATGCAGACACTCCAAAGGCATTCAGGGAAAGCTATTCTATATAGAGTTCACAAAAAATGTGAAATAGGAAAAGTGATCACGCACCAGATCCTAGTGCTGTCTCAAGCAAGAGAACAGCAAATACGCTTTGCACAGTATCCAAATCGCTACAGAAATCCTAAGGATGTTACCTCCTCGTTGGATCCGCATATGTGGTCAAAAAAAATAAAGCAAAACATAGTGCAGTATGCCACAACATACATGCAACATCAAACGATCACCCGTGGATGTGAGCATATAAAGTGAGTTAGAGCAGCATTCCACCGTCACCAAATGCAATTCAAACTCACCAGACAAAATATAGAGTGTGCACCATAGAGATCAGCCAGCCTAATGGGTCTGGGTCTCCAATGCCAGGCTAATCCAAGATGTTTTAAATCTTTTAGTCCTCTGGTAGACCATAAAGGGGACATTCGGCCATCATTACACCACCTCTCCCCAGAGTCCCACTCCCTGCTCATGCTTCTCCTACACTGTAGGAGCAGTACACTGTGACTACCCTTTGGCTTCAAACCATAATCAATTCTTACACTTGCACATTTTATACACTTGCACAAGTCAGGGATTTTGTAAGATTAGAGTCAGATGTATGATATAGTGAATTATATCAAGCAGGTGCTAATGATCATCAACTCCATACATTAGCTAAAACAGAAACAGCTGTGCAGGAGACTTAAATCTGAACAGCCAAACTCAACTACTAAGGTGAGGTTTTGGAAGACAGTTCCATGTCACAGGTCATACACCATGGAAAGAGTAAGCACACAAGGTAGGTATCGTGCATCAGCAAGGTTTTTCCCAGGCAAAGATTTCAATGCAGTCTGAGGTTTAGCGATGTGCTGTTCAAACTCTTTTGAAGAAACACAAAGAAACACATTAAGTGCTGTGGATGCAGTGGTTGGCTAAGGAAACATAATGCAGCAGATAAGACACATCAGGCTTACTTCTCATCCACACTGGAAGATGTCCAGCAGTGCAATCAGTACAGAACTGGTGGAAACCAGTGGGACTCAGATTCACCTTCTACTCTCCGGAGAAGTCTGGCCAGTCATCTTCATGGCAGAACTGCAGCCAAAAAGCCATACTTCCGACATGTCAACAAGGCTAAGTGATTCACCTATGCACAAAGACATAGGAACTGTGGTGCAAAAAAATGTCAAGAAGTGCTCTGGACTGATGATCCAAAATTTGAAATATTTGACTGCAGTTCCTTTAAAAATTGTGTGCAAGTGTACCTAGAAGAATTGATGCTGTTTTGAAGGCAAACAATGGGTTCTCTTCTGAAAGTATGATGTGTTCCGCGCAAACGGATGTGTGTATGCTCTGAGAGCTGCTGCCTCCACCGAACTTCCCAGAAATGGGTAGTGAGAATAATATGAGAGTATTAAGGTGGTTGTGGAGCTGCTCTCTTTTTTGAATTAAACAACTAATATCTGTAAACAAATAATTTCCAGCGTGCTGGTGAATTTTGTTAAAAAGTGAAATACGTAGAAACGAAGGAAAATATTCACATAGACCTCCGATTGTAGCGAAGTCGTGTCGGCTGGGATCGATCTTATATATCTAAATGTGTTGGTTAAATATATCTGGTGAGTAAAAAAATGTAAAAAATGTAAAAAATGTATATTCAAACATAAACTCAATAGGTGTGTAGGTGCTGTTTTTTAAGTGGATATTTTAAATAAATAGTTCTAACATATGTATATTTCTGTGAGTAAAAAATAAAAAGTATAAAAATATATATATATAGAAGCACAACTGTGACAACCAAAAGTGATCTTCGTGTTTGATGAAAAAAATAATAATAAATACAATAATTTATGTAAATGACAGAAGTCCAATTGATTTAGTCAAACGGTATAAAATCTTCTTCTGAAAAGTGCAGAAACAATAACGGAATCCTCCGTTATTTTCAACATAAAGCAACAGTGGTTCTTCAAATCTGATCTTCACCTAGATTTCATATGGTGTTCATTTAAAGTGACTTGTGCTGTATTTCTCTCGGCTTTCTATCAGGTGCTCCCCACATAACCCTGGGTGCCTGCTTACCGGAAAGACGTTCCCCACTCAAGGGGTTCACGCTTTGGGAGATTTTGCACAGCTCCCCCTGTGTGCTCTAGGGATGGCGTTCCTCCTGGTCTGTGTGTTCCTGGTCTCCAGATCTCCTTTATTAGTCTCCGTTCCCAAGATTCGTACCATAAAAATATAAAAAATCCCGATCTTGTGCAATATTGTTACTTTATTTAAAAAAACTATCAACAAAAAGCAGCAATACAGGGATAAAACACAAGTGAATATAAAAAACGGCTACAATTTCCATAAAAGGGAGACGCCGTGTCTCCTGCGTTCTCCTGGCAATTCAAAAACCGGAAGTGACGTTTGTGATGATTCGACCACGCCCTACGCGTTTCGTCATTGGACGTCTACAGGGTTATGTGGTGAGCACCTGATAGAAAGCCGAGAGAAATACAGCACAAGTCACTTTAAATGAACACCATATGAAATCTAGGTGAAGATCAGATTTGAAGAACCACTGTTGCTTTATGTTGAAAATTACGGAGGATTCCGTTATTGTTTCTGCACTTTTCAGAAGAAGATTTTATACCGTTTGACTAAATCAATTGGACTTCTGTCATTTACATAAATTATTGTATTTATTATTATTTTTTTCATCAAACACGAAGATCACTTTTGGTTGTCACAGTTGTGCTTCTATATATATATATATTTATACTTTTTATTTTTTACTCACAGAAATATACATATGTTAGAACTATTTATTTAAAATATCCACTTAAAAAACAGCACCTACACACCTATTGAGTTTATGTTTGAATATACATTTTTTACATTTTTTACATTTTTTTACTCACTAGATATATTTAACCAACACATTTAGATATATAAGATCGATCCCAGCCGACACGACTTCGCTACAATCGGAGGTCTATGTGAATATTTTCCTTCGTTTCTACGTATTTCACTTTTTAACAAAATTCACCAGCACGCTGGAAATTATTTGTTTACAGATATTAGTTGTTTAATTCAAAAAAGAGAGCAGCGCCACAACCACCTTAATGGGTTCTCTTTTGCTCATTTCCTTTGTTTTTTGCCTAAAACTTTTGTACAGTATTTGATTAACCATTGTTAATGTCAACCATATCTACACAGTCATACACCCATATTTTGGTGTTTACCGTCCACAGTATTTACAAACAGATGCAACAGAGACCATGAATTTTATTTACTGAAATAGTTGAAAGCACCAATCTTTCGAAACAGGACTTTCAGTACACAAGTTTGCTCTAGCTACAGACAGATAAAGTTTCTTACGACAACTAATATTTTTTATTACCATAAACACTGGCTATTGTAGTAGGGGGAGTACACAATATTGTTTCCTGTTCATGCTAAGCCCCCCCCCCTTCCCACTAAGCTATTTTAGAATCTACTGTTGGTGTAAACATGAACAAAACAAAAGGGTGCAAAGGCCTAGTGCATTACCAACAACATTTTAATTCCTAAATTAAAACCTATGTGTGCATACTCACAACAGCCATAGGCTCTGTACTGTACATAAAAGCAAGTGACAGAGTGATCCTATTGGGGATCAAGATCACACAACTCTGACATCAGACTCGCCAGCTGATTCATTTTAAGGGACAACCCCTCTTTCTTAGAGCAAAACTACTCTGTGTAACACATCTCCTCTTAAATAGGGAAACTATCTGCCTTACTCTCCTATAAAAGAGGGAGGGACCAATGCACACACCTACCAAAGACCAACCTCCAGAACTCAAGTGAATGCAACTAACCCATATCATAATCAGTTCATAATATCTTTAAAATAACACCGGTCTACAAATTTTGGGAAATTATCGACTTCCGAGTTAAAACGTGCTAATTCTTACATATTTTGATCAGATGAATTAGAAAACAGGTGATAAAGGTACTGATTGGCTAAAGTTTTCAAGATATTTCACAATAAAGATTTATACGCAGGCGAGTATATTTGCTCGAGGGAGGTGTCTGATGATCATGATGCCTCTTAACTTCTCGACAAAGGATGGTAGAACAATGAAAATGGTACCGCCTGGAAGTGTATAAATGTATCTTAACTTTGAGACTAAAGATTATTACCTAACTTTAATTTATTGTTCTTTCATTTCAAAGTACATTTGTCTTGGTCAGATCTATGCATCATACAGTTACATCTGGTGGCTTGTGAAAGTGTCATTGCCTAACATATCCAAGGAACATTTGCATGATATTTTTCCTCAGAAGCCAAGATGCCTCGAAACTGTGTAAACAATGCAGATAACTTCTGCTACATTCTTAGGGAGGTTACATTTTCATACCAAATGTGCAAGAGATGGCAGTGGTACAAAAAGGCATACCACCTTCATTTTGGATGCAAAATAGGGGATTAGGACAAGAGTTGGGCCCCTCATTATTCTTGCAACTTATCTGCATCATTGGCTAAATAAGAAGAAAAAATCCATGCCTTTCGTAGTCCCAGTGGTGTGAAGGGAGCATGAAAGTGTTACATTAAAAAACAATAAATGAATGGAAAGTTGTGCTATTGGTATCAATAAAAATATTCATTTATAATGATTGGTGTGTCACCATTTTCATTGCCTCGTAATTTTGAATTATTTTGATGCAATTTTGATCTGAAGCTTTATCTTGGAAACTGGAGTCAATTCCTATTCAGGACTTAATTTTCCTTTAATTAGTGACTAAAGTTGAGCAAACCCGGACTGTAAAGTTCGGGTCCGTACCGGTCTTTGGGGTGTCCGTGCCCGGAACCCGGACATTTGCAAAAAAGTCCAGGTTTGGGTTTGGTATTTGGGTATTTTGTGCACCTTTTCTATAGCTGCAGGGCCACCAATAAACAAGCATTTTACTCGTTTGCCCTTAGAAGGCATCACAGCCATGCCTACTAATGGCATGGCTGTGACTGGACAGTGCATCGTGTGACCCAGACTATTTTTGGCACCTGTTGAATAGCTGCAGGGCAGCCAATCAACAAGTGTTTCACTTGTTTGCCCTTAGAAGCCATCACAGCCATGCCTACTAATGGCATCGCTGTGATAGGCTAGTGCATCATGTGACCCAGCCTCTATATGAGCTGGAGTCCCGTATGCCGCGTGTCACATCCTCTCTGGCTAGTGTAGGGAGAGCATGCTGCCGGCACTGTGAGGGACAGATTGCCGATCTAATATGATCCCATCCTGCATTACAGACAGATTCCTGGAGGTGCTGTGAGGGGAAAGCTTAGCATTCTAAAACAATCTGATACTGGACTAGGTAGAGTTTACTACTGCTGTGAGGGATAGATTACCGATCTAATATTATCTCATCCTCCATTACAGAAAGGTTCCTGGCGGTACTGTGAGGGGAAAGCTTAGCGTTCTAAAACGATCTGATACTGGACTAGGTACAGTTTACTGGTGCTGTGAGGGACAGATTACCGATATAATATCATCTCATCCTGTATTACAGAAAGGTTCCTGGTGGTGCTGTGAGGGAAAGCTTAGTGTTCTAAAACCATCTGATACTGGACTAGGTACAGTTCACTGGTGCTGTGAGGGACAGATTATTGTTCTAAAATCATCTCATCCTGTATTACAGAAAGGTTCTTGGCGGTGCTGTGAGGGGAAAGCTTAGCCTTCTAAAACCATCTGATACTGGATTAGGTACAGTTTACTGGTGCTGTGAGGGACAGATTATTGTTCTAAAATCATCTCCTAGTTCTATAGGGAGAGGTTCCTGCTGGTGCTGTGAGGGACAGATTATTGTTCTAAAATCATAACATATTGCTATAGGGAGAGGTTCCTGCTGCTCCTGTGAGGGACAGATTATTGTTCTAAAATCATATCATACTGGTGTAGGGAGACGTTTCTGCTGTTAGTGTGAGCGGCGCATTTCTTGCACAAAAATAAAAAGTGCATCTACGCTGTTTTCCAAACAAAAAAGAAGAATTTATTCCTTTTTTTTTTGTATTAATAAATAGTGCTACATAGTACATTTGTGGGCAGAATGAGGAGAGCGTCAAATAAGGGACGTGGTCGTGGTGCTGCTGGTGCTGCTGGTGTTGGTGGTGTTGGTGAAGTTCCTGTTGCAAGGAGAGGACGTGGTCGATTTGTGCCAGCTACAAGCACAAGTGAAAAACCTTCTTCAAGTGCGAGTAGCCGACAGTACCATCAATGTTATATGGTAGGCCCGAATGCCGCTCAACGAATGGTGAGGCCAGAACAAGTACAGGCGATAGTAGATTGGGTGGCTGACAATGTCTCCAGTTCCTTCACATTGTCTCCCACCCGTTCCCTTGATGAAAGCTCAGAGTTGGCACCTGAACCCCATGGCCATCTGTCTTTCACCTCAGCCCCTTGTAAATCAGCCAAGCAGTCTGAGCCCCAAGTCATGCAACAGTCTCTTATGCTTTTTGATGACTCTCCTGGTGTGCTTTCCGCGCGCCATCCACATAGCCCTGCCCCAGAAGTGGAAGACATTGAGTGCATCGATGCCCAACCACTTCTGTTTCAGGATGAGGACATGGAAACACCAGCGCAGCACATCTTTGATGATGACGAAACACAGGTGCCAACTGCTGCAGCTTTCCACAGTGGGCAGACTGACAAGGAGGGCAGTGGTGAAGGGTGGGTGGAAGATGATGTGGAAGAGGATGATGAGGTCCTAGACCCCACATGGAATGAGGGTCATGCGAGTGACGTGTGCAGTTTGGAGGAAGAGGTGGTGGTCGCACAGAGGCACCAGCACAGCAAAAGAGGAAGCAGGTTGCAAAAGCTGAGCGAGTGTCCCCTAGACAGTACACCTGCTACTACCCACCGCACCCAGGGACCTAGCACACCAAAGGCAGCTCAAAGGCGTTCCCCGGTGTGGCAGTTCTTCAGACAATGTGCTGACAACAAGACACGAGTGGTTTGCACGCTGTGCAATGAGAGCCTGAAGCGAGGCATAAATGTTCTCAACCTGAGCACAACCTGCATGACCAGGCATCTAAATTCAAAGCACTTGCTGCAGTGGAATAAGTACCTCAAAATCCAAGAAAGGTCTCGGCCTCCTCCTGCTTCCTCTTCTGCTGCTGCCTCGACCTCTTCCTCCACCTCTACAAGGACAGTGTCACCTGCCACCCAGCAAACAGAGCATGTGACAGCAACACCACCATGTCCACCACCATCCCCAAGTATTTCCACATGGTATCATGGAAGCTTACAGCTCTCCATCTCCCAAACACTGGAGAGAAAGAGGAAGTACCCCCCTACCCACCTGTGATCCCTGGCCCTGAATGCCAGCATTTCAAAATTCCTGGCCTTTGAAATGCTGTCATTCCGTCTGGTGGACACGGACAGTTTTAAAAGCCTGATGGCGGTGGCTGTCCCACAGTACGTGGTTCCCAGCCGCCACTACTTTTCCAGGAGAGCCATACCTTCCCTGCACAAACAAGTCGGGGATGAGATCAAGTGTGCACTGCGCAACGCCATCTGTGGCAAGGTCCACATAACCACTGATACGTGGACCAGTAAGTACAGGCAGGGATGCTATATCTCACTAACTGCACACTGGGCAAATGTAGTGGTGGGTGGGCCTGAGGCGGCTAGCCATTTTGCGCATGTCCTTCCGCCACTGAGGTTTGCAGGGCATTTCTCTTTGTCTCCTGTTGCCTCCTCCTCCTACTGTGCTTCCTCCTTCTCCTCTACCACCTCCTCATCCGCTCAGTGTAACACCTTCACCACCAACTTCAGCACATCCAGGGGGAAACGATAGCAGGCTGTTTTAAAACTGATATGTTTGGGGGATAAACCCCACACTGTGCTGGAGCTGTGGATGGGCATTGAACAACAGACAGATGAGTGCTTGTTGCCACTGAGCCTCAAGCCCGGCCTGGTGGTGTGCGATAATGGGCAAAATCTCGTAGCAGCTCTGGGCCTAGCCGGTTTGACGCACATCCCTTGCCTGGCGCATGTGCTGAATTTGGTGGTGCAGAAATTTCTAAAAAACTACCAGGATATGTCAGAGCTGCTGCAGAAAGTGCGGGCCTTCTGTGCAGGCTTTCGGCGTTCTCAACCTCCTGCTGCTCGCCTGTCTGCCCTGCAGCGGAACTTCGGCCTTCCCACTCACCGCCTCTTATGC
>BLSH010012100.1:108931-173535 GCA_018402905.1 Glandirana rugosa
TTTGTCGTGTCACTACTCAAGTAGAGAGACGGAGAGACGAGAGGCGAGGGTAATCGTACGAGGAACGTGACGTCGAATAACACGACGGGCCGTGGGGGTTTAGGTCACATGTTTGGTATGTTTGACATGTCATTTAACGTATTCCGACCATGATCAGTTTAAGTGATGATAAGGTTTGAATTTTTTTTGGGGTTTTTTTTCGACCAAGCCACTTGAGTCAATAGAGTCGAAATTTTCTCTTTTATCATAAAGCGACATTCAAACCTTTTGGGTTCGAATCATTATTGATCTCAACTCGCTTGGGCCTGACATTTCAAGCCCAGGCATGGCTTGAAACCCCACAGGCCCTGCCCGAACCCGGACTTTTTTTGAAAAGTCTGGGTCCGGGTCCGGGTCCCGGACACCCCAAAGTTCGGTACGGACCCGAACTTTACAGTCCGGGTTCGCTCAACTCTAGTTATTACTAAGCTTGGGTTTTCCAAACTTACAGCGAAATACTATTTTCTCTTTTAAAGCTGAGATAACTGAGTTCACCGAACCAGCTTTTTTTTGGGGTTTTTTTTAAGTTTGGAATAGTAGTGAATTTGACTAGTACCAGCCTTATGCAATTTACTGTACAGTTTGTATGGTTTGTACACTGGATTTGGGGGTGCCGGGCAGCACAATAAGCTGCAGTGCAAGGAGCATGCTAATGGGAGCGGAGAGCAGAGAGGCAGAGAGATGAACTCATCACTGTGCTGTTTCTGCTTTCAGTGTTCGATCACTGTATGGGGAGGAGACCTGTAGGTGAAAGTGATTCTGCAACAGAAAAGATCAGGTCCCCTCCCCTGCTGAACAGAGCATTTCATCTTTGTATTTTGCAGTTGACCTGGAGTTAAGGCTTAAATTGTAAAGTTCCAAATATACAGTAGTTTCTCTAAGATTTACAACTGTCTGTATCTGTTTCTACATATTAATATTATACAACACTTTTGTATTTAAGATAAAACTATTTTAAACCCGTTAAATTGTACAAAACAATTCTCTATGCAAGGATTTTTTTTCATTGATTTTAATTTCAATTTCACATTCTTTTCCGTTTCAGAGCAACTGAATTAATGTAAGACTCTTGTGTGTATTTTACATGCTGCAAAAAAATTTGACTGCAGGTGAAATCACATTGTACTTTGAGCTCTTCAAAACTCAAAGGTGTCTTTGTCGCATGAAGAAGGCATCAAGTATCTAAAACAAGATTATATTTCAAGATTCAGAGCATAGAGCCAAGAAACTCCTAAGCTCGGTTAAACTTAATAAGAATGCTGTTCGGGGTTTTAAAGTTTAAATAGACCTTATCTTAACCCATTAACTGGGAAGAGAATCCAATGTTCTTACTGACTAAAGGTTTAAAGAGCCCAAACTCAGAAAATTGGAAATGTCAACTACAATACTGGTCTTGGAGAACATGTTTAAAACTGATTAAAACATTTCTACTTTATAGCAAATAGCAATACAAATCTATTAAATTTTCATAAGTTATAATGGTAGTTGTTTTTAAAGGCAATTGATTTTTAATCGTTTAACTTTTAAACGTTACTAAATAAACATTACGTCTACTTAAAGGTAACGCACTCACTTTAAAGCCTTGCTATTTTATAAAGTAACTGTAGTATAGTACTATTGTCAGGGACTGCCATTGTTTTCTTTTTATTAATTATACATGTGAATTACATACAGTGAATTTGTTTACTGATTGTGCAGGTAACATACAAGGCTGATTTACTAAGGGCTCTTTCACACTTCCAATCGAATGAAGTGCCTTCTGAAGAGCAACCCCCATTTGGGTTTGTTTTCAGAGGGCATTTTACAACAGTGAGAAGTCATTATATTGCCTCCTCACTGCCTCATTTAACCCTATATTGCTTACTACCACACAACAATTTTGTACAATAAACATAATTGCAGCCAGTGGTAATTTTGATGTCAAATTTCTATTTCGTTTTAGTCGGGTCTGGGGCACCCACACGCTGCGCCGGTATCCCGCTCCTGCTGTGATTGGACACAGCAGGAGCCAATCAGTGGGTCCAGCAGACCAGATGTCCACTGGGACCTGCTGATCATTCCCAAGGCAGACAGAATGGTGGTCTGCCTATGTAAACAAAGCAGATTGCCATTCTGTCAGAGGGGAAGATGGAGATCTTGTGTTTTGCTAAGCAGGAACACAGATCTCTGTCTCCCCCAAGTCAGAGCACCCCCCCCCCCACAGTTAGCAAGCACTCCCAGGGAACACATGTAACCCTTTGATTGCCCCTGATGTTAACCTCTTCCTTGCCAATGTCATTAGTACAGTGACAGTGCATTTTAAGCACTAATCACTGTATTGGTGTCACTGGTCCACAACACGTGTAAGATTTGTCAGCTGCAATGTTGTAGTCCAGCTAAAAATTGCTGTTCACCACCATTACTAGTAAAAACAATAAAAAATTACATAAATATCTCCCCCAGTTTGTAGACGTTGTAACTTTTGCGCAAACCAATCAATATACACTTATTGGGATTTTATTTACTAAATACATGTAGCAGAATACATAAACTGATTAAGAAATTTGATTTTTTACATTTTTTTATTGGGTGTGTTTTATAGCAGAAAGTAAAAAATATTGTTTTTTTTTTCAAAATTGACGATCTTTTTTTGTTTATAGCGCAAAAAATATAAACCACAGACTTGATCAAATACCACCAAACGAAGCTCTATTTGTGCAGAAAAAAGAATATCAATTTTATTTGGGTACATTGTTGCACAAACGCACAATTGTCAGTTAAAATAACGCAGTGCTGTATCGCAAAAAAGGGCCTTGTCATGAAGGGTGGTAAACCTTCCAGAGCTGAAGAGGTTAAGGTAATCTTCAAAAAAATACATTTAAATTGATTTTGTTGCTCCAACTTTAGATTGGGATGTGGTTTTGACATTAACATCAAAAAAAATAAGTAATAATACCTAGGCAGTTTGCATAAAAATGTGTCCTTTATATAGTGTGAAAAATACTCCATATTATACTTTAGGGGTGTCAAATTGTGGCCCTCTAGCTGATGTGGTACTACAAGTCCCATTATGCCTCTGCTTTTAACTGTCAGCCTTGCAATGCATCATGGGACTTGTTGTTCTGCAACAGCTGAAGGGCTGCAATTTGACACCTGTATTTTAATTAAACAGCTGCAAACTTTGTGTCAAACCTAAAATGGGGCCCACTACAACAGCTGTCTCTATAGTCTGAACAATACTTCATCCTTTTTCTGTGTCATAAATACACTTACAGTATCTCACAAAAGTGAGTACATCCTTCACATTTTTGTAAATATTTTATTATATCTTTTCATGTGATAGCACTGAAGAAATTACACTTTACTACAATGAAAAGTAGTGAGTGTATAGCTTGTATAACAGTGTAAATTTGCTGTTCCCTCAGAATAACTCAACACACAGCCATTAATGCCTAAACCGCTGGCAACAAAAGTGAGTACACCCCTAAGTGAAAATGTCCAAATTGGGCCCAAAGTGTCAATATTTTGTGTGGCCACCATTATTTTCAAGCACTGCTTTAACCCTCTTGGGCATGGAGTTCACAAGAGCTTCACAGGTTGCCACTGGAGTCCTCTTCCACTCCTCCATGATGACATCACAAAGCTGGTGGATGTTAGAGACCTTGCGCTCCTCCACCTTCAATTTGAGGATGCCCCACAGATGCTCAATAGGGTTTAGGTATGGAGACATGCTTGGCCAGTCCATCACATTTATCCTTAGTTTCTTTAGCAAGGCAGTGGTCATCTTGTGTTTGGGCTTGTTATCATGTTGGAATACTGCCCTGCATCCCAGTCTCCAAAGGGAGGGTTCATGCTCTGCTTCAGTATGTAACAGTACATGTTGGCATTCATGGTTCCCTCAATGAACTGTAGCTCCCCAGTGCCAGCAGCACTCATGCAGCCCCAGACCATGACACTCCCACCAACATGCTTGACTCTAGGCAAGACAAACTTGTCTTTGTATTTCTTACCTGGTTGTTGTGACACACGCTTGACACCATCTGAACCAAATATATTTATCTTGGTCTCATCAGACCACAGCACATGGTTCCAGTAATCCATGTCCTTAGTCTGCTAGTCTTCAGCAAACTGTTTGTGGGCTTTCTTGTGCATCATCTTTAGAAGAGGTTTCCTTCTGGGACGGCAGACCAATTTGATGCAGTGTGCGGCGTATGATCTGAGCACTGACAGGCTGACCCCCCACCCCTTTAACCTGTGCAGCAATGCTGGCAACACTCATACATCTATTTCCCAAAGACAAACTCTGGATATGACGCTGAGCACGTGCACTCAACTTCTTTGGTCGACCATGGCGAGGCCTGTTCTGAGTGGAACCTGTCCTGTTAAACTGATGTATGGTTTTGGCCACTGTGCTACAGCTCAGTTCCAATCTTCTTATAGCCTAGGCAATAACACCAAATTTAACACACATGCTCCCCATTCACACCTGAGACCTTGTAACACTAACGAGTCACATGACACCTGGGAGGGAAAATGGCTAATTGAGCCCAATTTGGACATTTTCACTTAAGGGTGTACTCATTTTTGTTGCCAGCGGTTTAGACATTAATGGCTGTGCATTGAGTTATTTGGAGGGGATAGAAAATTTACACTGTTAAAGAAGCTGTACACTCACTACTTTACATTGTAGCAACGTGTCATTTCTTCAGTGTTGTCACATGAAAAGATATAATAAAATATATACAAAAATGTGAAGGGCGTACTCACTTTTGTGAGATACTGTATATGTGGATTTGTAGAATGTAAAGCTACATGCTGTAAGTCCCTCTCCAACATATTCAATGCTGACTGTACAAAATTTCTGCTTTGTGTCTCTGACATAATCTACTGTAATTTCTGGTTAAAAAAATGCCTTGTCTCACACTTTTCAAGTGCAGCCTACTACAAATAAATAAATGATGTGCAGTGTGACTCTGTGATATTTCTGCTTTGTGTCTCTGACACACTATGTAATATCTATTTCTGGATAAAAAGTACTTCATCTCATCTTCTTAAAATGCAGCCTACTAAAATGGCTTACATGGTGTGCCACACATATTTTTGACATTTCTGCATTGTGAATTTAACCATCCAATGTATTATTTATTTATTTTATTTCTCATATGTGGGCTACTTAATGGTTCATATGATCTGCAGTGTGTCTCTGTATTATTTCTGCAGTGTCCCTGACATAATCCACTTGTCAGGGCCTGAATTTGAACCTAGAGCCTCTGTGGCATCAGATGTCTCCTCTTGGTGAGCCACCTGGAATGCTAGACAGCCTTCTGGACAATTCCTTGAATGATTCTGCCTTGAACCTTGTTTTATCTGAACCTTGAACTCTTTGCTCCTGTCAGGAAACTGTTGCCCCTGGAAATTGGTTCTGGAAACCTGTGCGCGTGTGCGCTCGCCTGTGCGCGTGTGCGTGTGCATATCCTGTGTTTCCCAGCAATCTGAATCTGTGCATTTCCTGTTCCTGTGACCCCGGCTTGTTCTGACCACCCATGCTGTCCGCCTGATCCCTTCTGTACCTCGCTGCCTGCCTGATGACGAACCCTTCCTGTGCTTGACCATCCATCTGCCTGCTCCTCTTGTGCCTCATTGCCAGAACATTGCCAACCCAGCCTGTACCACTACTCTACCATCTCTGCACGAGCCTCGCTGAAGCCCACTCTGCTAGTATCTGCTACCAGTCAAGCCCTTGTGCCATCCCGCACTCCTGAGCCTACTGTTCCCACCTTTAGGGGCTCCCAAATCAGGATAGTAAGAGAGGTTGCTCCCCGCACAAACCAGACTCCACTGCCAGGATTGTGACAGTAACAGACAGCCGTGACGGAGTCTGTGCAGGGACCCTCTCCTATGGATGAACTATGCCAGCACCTGGCCGGCCTTGCACAAGCTGTGAAGAGCCTACAAGAGGGCTACACATGGCTCAAAGAGCGAGTGCAAGAGCTCTCTGCACCCTCTGCATCTGGGACTCCACCAGCTGCTGCTCGTACTGTTGTAGCACTACCATCTGAACCTGAGGTTCCCATACCTGAACACTCCTCCGGAGACCGCAGGACATTTCGGGCGTTCAGAAATGCCTGTGAACTGTACTTCTTACTCCAGCCCCGTACGTTCTCCCTGTAGACCACCAAAGTGGGCTTTGTGATTTTCCTCTTGCTCGGAGACCCCCAGGCCTGGGCTCACCATCTTCTGGAGCAAAAAGCCACTGTGTCTAACCTGGCCTAGTTCTTCCACGCCATGGCCCCACTATACGAGGATCCGCACCTAACCGCCACGGCCGAAGCCGCCCTCCATGCCCCCCAGCAGGGCTGGCAGACGACGGAAGACTATGCTGCCGAATTCCAGCGTTGGAGCGCCGACACCGACTGGAATGATGCAGCTCTTTGTCACCAGTTTCTTTTAGGGCTATCTGAGCCCTTGAAGAATGAACTTGCCCGAGTCAGGGTTCCCCGTCCTCTGGACACCCCTATTAATTTGGCTATCCTAATCGATCAGCGCCTTAGGAAACGTAGGACCGAGAGATCTATGGGCCCATCACGCCCCACCTGGATGCTCCCCCCGGGTGCCAAACTGCCCCAGTCCAGTACCCTCCACATCAAAGTACCAACAGTCCATGATGTATGATGCAGAGCAGGTCGATGCGTTTCACCTATTATAGGCTTCCTCAGGACCTCTCACACCATGGGTTTGGATTTGCATTTACTTAATAGAAAAGAGAACATTCATATAAATATATCATATAATAACAACATACAATATAAATCAAATAATGCATAATTGTAACAATGTAGCGAAGTAGCAAGAATCTGCATGCTGTGCACATATCAAAAGATGCTTACGGTAGACCGTATGTGGCCGTGGGAAATACTCAGGGGGCGGACACAGGGGCCGATGTAATCAGATCAGAGCGGTGTGGTAGAGATCCGAAAGAAGCAATGTCTTAGAACCTAAATATATAAATATTAATAGTGATTTCAACATGTTTACCGTCTTCAATCAGATTCCAAATTCTCAGGATCCTATCTTTAAGGAGGGATAATTTATCTTATAAAAATATGTACCTATAAGAGGTAGTGTTTCCTAGGTATCCGAAAGGAGGAGGGGGAAAGAAGGTCATTGGATGGTAATGTAGTCAATCCCTGTAAATCCCAAAAATGGGTGTAGATGGATGTGGACTCCCACCTACAACAGAAGAAAAGAAGATATCCTTCTATTTGCATTGTATATTAAGGCTAATAATATATTAAAAAAACTGAGGGAAAAATGCAGGACAAGAAACTTACCCTCCAAACGGATATACATCCACTCAGGGTGGACAAGAGGACAGATTAATCCCCCAATCGGTATGGCACAGCACAAAGACAGGTAGGTTTAATGTCTAAAAGATATGTATATATGAGTGTACACTGGTTATGTCTCACCATAACGTCCATATCTCTATAAAAAAGAAAGAAGTCAAGGGATGTATATATAGCTACCTGTAATTTGAGAGATCCCCAGCCAGACATATAAGAATGCAGAGTGATGTCAAATAGTAATATGGTCTGAGGGGAAGAAACATATAGATATGGATACTCCACATACATAATATGTGCATATATATTGCCAAAGACTATAGAGGGCACTGCCGTGAACTGAAGAAATATATATACCTGTAAGCTGGTAGATGCATGGCGACAAAGATGTCGCTACCCCAGGTATGTATGAAACCATAAAAGCCAGCTGGAGGGAGGAGAAGAAGACAGCCCATTCAAATACAAAACATCAAAAATGTCAAGAATGACATACCAGCAAAGAGCTAAGATCTCTGCCCTGTACCTGTATACTGTACCATCCGCTTGTGTGTCCGCTGCCATCTGGGACGCCATGTGTTTGGCGCCTGTCTGATATACCCCCCACCACATCAGGCGTAGGCGCCGTCTGAATGGGTGGCGCATAATTTGCGTCATAGGCATGATGTGTCCGCGTGACATGGCGTGCGTCCCAACAGCACTGCGCATGCCCAAAATGAAAAAAGGGAGGCGTGCACAGCTACCAGAGAGCGTCAGAGGAGGAACAAAAACCTTCCCCGCACGCTGCCTGGAACTCATGTGTCAACCTGGCTCCTCCAAAAAGGAGGCGTGGGATGCATGTGCCCTCCCCAAGAGCCCCCAACTGGCCAAATGTCAAACCTCGCATTGGGACCAATAGTCAAAAAGCCAGGATATTAAACATATATCCTAGAAAGAAAACAACAAAAAACAGACATAGACAGACCATTTTTCAATATTTGCCTCCACTTGACTTTAACAGGGCTTGCATTAAAGTTTGCAATTTGCAAACTTTATGATGAGTTTGTCAGTTGTTCTTGCTTAATGAATGTGGACAGGCTTTGCTTATTGCTGCTTATGATCTAACAATAAGGAAACTACAGAAAAATGGATTTTATGATATCTATGTTGCAAAGAGTTACATACCTTGTTGCTAGATTTGCACAAGAAATTCACAATAAGACGACACAAAGAATTGTGTATGTTGAACTTTTGTATCTCCTACTTATTGTATGTATTTGTTTTAGTGTATGTTGCTTAGAAGTAGCCCTAAGTGGTATGTATTTATGTAAGAGACATAATCTATAATGCACTAGAGGTGAGCAAATACTGAACAACTGCTGCAATTTTCCAATCTCTTCCCACTATCTGAATGTTCAAGGTTTGAATCTACTGATGCTTTTTATAATCCTTTTTAAAGAATATAGTGACATCCACCCCCCAAAAGATACCAAACAACTACAGTAGTCAATCTTGGTAGGGAAAGGGCTGCAAAGATGTAGACTTTTTCCTACTTTATTAAATAAATATACATAAATAAATAAACTGACCCCATTTAAAAGTACCAAACAGATGAAAAAACCATAGTCACTTAATTACTTCAAACAAATGCAGATAACCATAATTTGCCCCTATTGTGAGGAAAAAGGGTCATTTAAAAAACTTAATTGAATGTGGACAGGCTTTGCTTATTGCTGCTTATGATCTAACAATAAGGAAACTACAGAAAAATGGATTTTATGATATCTATGTTGCAAAGAGTTACATACCTTGTTGCTAGATTTGCACAAGAAATTCACAATAAGAAGAAACAAAGAATTGTGTATGTTGAACTTTTGTATCTCCTACTTATTGTATGTATTTGTTTTAGTGTATGTTGCTTAGAAGTAGCCCTAAGTGGTATGTATTTATGTAAGAGACATAATCTATGATGCACTAGAGGTGAGCAAATACTGAACAACTGCTGCAATTTTCCAATCTCTTCCCACTATCTGAATGTTCAAGGTTTGAATCTACTGATGCTTTTTATAATCCTTTTTAAAGAATATAGTGACATCCACCCCCCAAAAGATACCAAACAACTACAGTAGTCAATCTTGGTAGGGAAAGGGCTGCAAAGATGTAGACTTTTTCCTACTTTATTAAATAAATATACATAAATAAATAAACTGACCCCATTTAAAAGTACCAACACAGATGAAAAAACCATAGTCACTTAATTACTTCAAACAAATGCAGATAACCATAATTTGCCCCTATTGTGAGGAAAAAGGGTCATTTAAAAAACATAAAAAACAAAACAGCCATTCACTATTCACCAAGCATAGTGAATAAATGGTAAGCAGTCTTGTTGTGTACCCGTAGTGCTTAGTGCTGATCTTCCTGTATAGGCATGTTTCCTCTAAAAAACATATTACTTTGTTTATTTACTTCCCCTCAGAATTGGCCCTAGTATGGTAGCGATATTTGACTTTATAAATATGAAAAAAATATATCAACTAAAAATGTAAAAAATCCAAATGGTCTTCAATCTTTATCACCATGTTCTAGATCTCATTATCATTCAACCCTAGTGCAGGTAGTATTTTAGAAAGCAATGTTCCATCAAACCTTTGCTGTGGACCCTTTTGTTTTTTCTTCCCTTCGACATGAATCAGTATATTACTATGGGTCTTCAATCATCATATCCCAAAGTGCTGAGATTCTATTACAACTGTTAAACAAATAGACAACTCAGAACCTTTCAGAAAGTGATAGAATATCAAGTATATAGCACCACCTATAGATAAGGATCACTTGTAACACCATTGCTGTAAACCTATATGCTGTATTTTACCATCATAGAAAAAAAAAAAACATTTCAGTTTCTCAAACTGAAGTGCTGACGACAACTGTCTGCTGATCCCCACCTAGAAAACAAAAAACACACTGAAGTCTGAAAAGTGCAATAAAATATACCCACCCTCACACCTTGGCTACTAAAACCCATAATTCATAGAAGTCTCACACATTCTGAAGAGTCATCATACGTAAAAGTAACTGCCTGGTGACAAATTTTGTTTATACAGAACTATGAACCTGACTATTTGTAACTTGGGAAAAACAGCTAAAATGCAACTTTAGCTGCTATTTTTTTTTTGCTGCTGCAGACTTCATGCTAGAAATGGTAAATTGTTTTTATATGAAATGACCACTTTCACGGGCTGAATATGAACAGGTAATGGGTTAATCAAACATTCAGTGCAGGGGATTTATTTTTCTGTAATCCCTTAAATCCCAGGATAGGAGCTCCGCTCCAGAACTCCTTCCTGCTGTGTCTGAGGTGGAGGGAGTTGCGTTTTGTAGCACATTGATCTGCCTGAAATTCCATGAATGAAGTTTCCTTCCCTGCTGCCAAAAATTACACAGAGCAAGCAGCTATAAAACATGGCATTCTGCCAGGCTTCATAACACAGCCATGATGTAAGGGCCTAAATACACAGCAGAAATAAATGAAGTCTTGCAAAGAACATTAACACCTTCATTGCGACAAGTGGCTGGGAACCTCTCTCCTCAAAATAAAATGGTATACTTGTTTCATAATCTAGAGCTTAATTAAAAGATAGCTCAACACAAAACAGAATTCAGTAATAAATATACTGTTTGACTAACATACAGTCTATCTGTACTTGAATGTACAATTTGTAGGGAATTGGAATATCCTGCAAATGTTTTTTGTCCTGTAACAGAAAATTAAAGCTATAAAACAAATCATGAGATAAACCGTAGCACACAAATTAATTTGAACCAGCAGTGGCTCTCTTGCTCGCTATTATTCTTGAATAGTAAATGTACATTTATTTGCTTCGAAGTGATATTAAATCCTTAGCATAAGCAATTCTGCAGCTCACACACTGCAAAAATCTGAAAGAATGTACCCAAAATTTGACTCATGTTCTCCTTTAAGCAAGGATTATTTTGTGAGTTGATGTACAAAGCATCCCAAAGAGTACAGAGTGTATTTTGGCTTTAGGAAAGGTATATGATATGCTTGTACTTGTATTTGAGTCTTATATTTACCATTAGAAAAAGCAGAATTGACTCAAAATGATTCAAATGAATATGTCTTTAATAGGACTTTAAGTTTCATGAAAGGAACACACTGTACCCACATTTAGGCATGTACACAATCCAATCATGTTGCAAACAGAATAATGCAAAGCCTATTGTAATTATTTGTATGACTCATTTACATTTACTGATCACGTGAACAGTGCAAGTAGGGGTACTAGTATGTTTGAATTAAAGAGTAACTCTGGAAAAATAGCTATTTACAGTATCTCACAAACGGGAGTACACCCCTCACATTTTTGTATATATTTTATTATATCTTTTCATGTGACAACACTGAAGAAATGACACTTCACTACAATGTAAAGTAGTGAGTGTTCAGCTTGTATTACAGTGTAAATTTGCTGTCCCCTCAAAATAACTCAGCACACAGCCATTAATGTTTAAACCGCTGGCAACAAACGTGAATACACCCCTAAGTGAAAATGTCCAAATTGGGCCTAATTAGCAATTTTCCCTCCCAGGTGTCATGTGACTCATTAGTGTTACAAGGTCTCAGGTGTGAATGGGGAGCATGTGTAGTCAATTTGGTGTTATCGCCCTCACTCTCTCATTCTGGTCACTGAAAGTTCAACATGGCACCTTATGGCAAAGAACTATCTGAGGATCTGAAAAAAAGAATTGTTGCTCTACATAAAGATGGCCTAGGCTATAAGAAGAGTGCCAAGATCCGGAACCTGAGCTGCAGCATGGTGGCTAAGACCATACAGCTGTTTAACAGGACAGGTTCCACTCAGAACAGGCCTCATCATGGTTGACCAAAGATGTTGAGTGCAAATGCTCGGTATCATATCCAGAGGTTGTCTTTAGAATATAGACATATGAGTGCTGCCAGCATTTCTGCAGAGGTTGAATGGGTGGGGGGTCAGCCTGTCAGTACTCAGACCATACGCCGCACACTGCATCAAATTGGTCTGCATAGCTGTCGTCCCAGAAGGAAGCCTCTTCTAAAGATGATGCACAAGAAAGCCCGCAAACAGTTTGCTGAAGACAAGCAGACTAAGGACATGGATTACTGGAACCATATCCCGTGGTCTGATTAGACCAAGACAAACGTATTTGGTTCAGATGGTGTCAAGCATGTGTGGTGGCAACCAGGTGAGGAATACAAAGATAAGTGTGTCTTGCCTACAGTCAAGCATGGTGGTGGGAGTGTCATGGTTTGGGGGCTGCATGAGTGCTGCTGGCACTGGGGATCTACAGTTTATTCAGGGAACCATGGATGCCAACATGTACTGTGACATACTGAAGCAGAGCATGATCCCCTCCCTTTGGAGTCTGGGCCTCAGGACAGTATTCCAACATGATAACGACTCCAAACACACCTCCTAGAAGACACTGCTTTGCTAAAGAAGCTGAGGGTAAATGTGATGGAATGGCCAAGAATGTCTCCAGACCTAAACCCTAATGAGCATATGCAGGCATCCTCAAATGGAAGGTGGAGGAGCGCAAGGTCTCTAACATCCACCACCTCCATGATGTCATCATGGAGGAGTGGAAGAGGACTCTAGTGGCAACCTGTGAAGCTCTGGTGAACTCCATGCCCAAGAGGGTTAAGCCAGTGCAGTGTAAAATAATGGTGGCCACACAAAAATATTGACACTTTGGGCCCAATTTTGACATTTTCACTTAGGGGTGTATTCACTTTTGTTGCCAGCGGTTTAGACATTAATGGCTGTGTGTTGAGTTATTTTGAGGGGACAGCAAATTTACACTGCTATACAAGCTGTACACTCACTACTTTACATAACTAAGAAGCTGAATTGCAGAACTAGTAAGGTAAATTGCTTGACTGGAAATTATGTTGGTTACCTTTCTGAGTGTACAGTGTAGAAAGCATATGGAAATCACAAAATTAGCTGTGCAGAGTTACAAATCCTCTGAAAGGTAGCATTAAATATAATTTCAGCTACACTTTACTCTGCTGCCCACATGTTAGGAGTTGGCTAAAAAATGTACTTTAAGGTGTGTGTGTGTTACCCTGTGGAATATAACCAAGAACTGATAGTGATATGCTCTATCCTTTATAAATTAGCACTATAGTGTTATCTATACCATTGACTGGTATGCATTTTAAATGTAAATTGAATGGTGTGTATTTTAAATGCATCTTTTCTCTTCCTTGGTAAATATTGAAGGAAACTAAAAACAAAATCATGAAGTATTAATTATTATTATGCAAGCTTGTTACATGTCAAGGGTCCTCATTTCTGATATGTCCTTTACAAATACATCACACCATACAAAAACTGGGACCTTTTATGTGTTATTTGACGGACCGCCTGGCACCCCTCCTGGGTGCTTCTGCCAGGATACAACTTCCTTCACTCTGGAACCAGGAACCAGGTATTATAGCTGATTATTACACTCAAAAACTAGATGACACTAGCTTAGGTGCAAACAGGAACTAACCCTTTATTGTAAATTCACACAGAATATATACCACAAAAAACTGGATAGGAGTTTAATCACACTATCCTAAACAATGCAAACTTTAACCAGTGATATCATCAGTACATCTAATGAACAGCCAACAGCTGACAGTGATCTAATTAACAGTAAGCTAATCAACAGCTAGGCACCCAAACTTTGGTTAGTCCGGGGGTGTCCACCCCAGACAATCCAGCACCAAGTGCACAGATACACAAAGTATATTACACATGCTGTCAGGTGTTTGGCTTTCAGAGGCGGCTCTGGGCTTTGTGAGGCCTTAGGCAAAACATAGACATGAGGCCCTACTCACGCCCATAATGGGAAAAATAATTCAAGCAATAAAAAAATTAACTTTATAAATTGCATATATTAAGAGCTTTAAAGTGCTGGTGTCAGTACTCTCTATCTCGGTGCTGGTGTCATTGGCAAATTAGGTGGTTGCGAGGCCCCTGTGAGTGTGAGGCCTTAGGCGACCTCCTAATTTGCCTAATTAGAGAGCCGCCTCTGTTGGCTTTCACTTGGGTAATTTGTCCACTACAAAAGTGATCGTAAGACAAAACTCATACAATGTACCAGCATTCTGAAAATATTGGAATTCGTTTATCTTCATAGATTTCTTGAGGGAGATTGTTGGTAAATATTTCTGTCCCAAGTGGAGGATCATCTCCAACCCAGTCTGCAGGAGGGCCACCATATTTCCTGTGATCATTAACCTGTACAGGATTAATATTATACCTTTCCACCCACTCCAGAAGGAAAGCTTTATTGTCATTATTCAGAGTATTAATCCAAGTCTCACTCTCAGTGTTCATCATATTGTTGTCCACCATTAGAGAATGATCTGCTCTCTCCATGGGATCAGAGGTTGTGAACTGAGCTATTTTCCATGCTCTGACTGGAAGAAGCAGACAAAATCCCTGGTCTCCTTCTTGGGCCATACACAGTGGGTAGAAGGCAAGCCCCTAGTCCCCTCCAAAAGCCCCTGTCCCAGTTGGGCTACCTGAGCATGTTCCCATGTAGAAGGTAATATACAGGGTCTTAAATGAAGGCATAGCAAACAGGTAGGGATTAGGTGCATTAAAAAACTCAATCTGATGATTGTTTCATGTACATACTGTAGCATATTTACTGTTGTAAGTATATATGATATGAACTCTTATTTTTATTTTTTGTTTTTTATTTTTACTCTCGGTATAAAGGACAAGTAGAATATAGTTGCCTTATTTTTTTGTATTTTGGGCCTTCTGTACGCCTCCTTAGTTTTTGTTGTTTTGGATGGCATTAGAGAAATGCAGGGAGGACGTACTAACACCCGTGGGGTGTGTTTATGTTGTTTGTTCATACACATTAAGTCTTCTCTATTATTGTAAAATTTGCTTATTTAAATGTTTGCTGCTCTCAAGATTAATCACTTTGCAACACAATTTATCATTTAAGTATCATGCTTTTACTTTTTAGATGATATCATGTGATCAAGGAATTTTCTCTATTTTGTCATGGAACGTTCATGGCCTCAATTCAAAATTTAAAAGAGCTTTGCTATTTAGGTACTTGAAAACCCACTCTCCACATTTAGTGTTACTCCAAGAAATGCATCTTACAGGCAGCAAGCTTTTAGCTTAAACTCCCTGGTGGTATGATTATTTCAGATTTTTTGGTGCTGAAAGCGGTACCATTATTTTGCATGGAAATTTGGCATTTTATATTGCAGGCCTGTAATTCTTAGGAATAACTCACTTAAATCTGTCCAAACAAGAGTCTAGTAGACATCTCGGGTATGATAAAGTTTGAAACAAGAAGTCATAAATTATAATATAATAAATAACTGTAAATAATTATCAAAAATAATAATATAATAGTAATACAATGTATTCAATAATGTAATTAAATCAAAAACACTGAAATGTGCTCATTTGCAGACTTGTCGTCACTTTCAGTGTCTGATGATAAATTTCCTCAAAAATCAGTATCACTCAATTCTGCAAATTAATCTTATTTACTGTCGCTGTTTACTAGCTGGTTAAAAAACACTTTTGACGTAAAGGGACACTTTTTGGTTGCCATGGACAAGTTTCCAGGCAGAATGAATGACATATATAATATAAAAGTGCATGCAGGGCACTGGGCAAACCACTAGGGATAAAGGGGATGTGAAATTATTTGATACAGTAATGTAATCTTACAAATCACAGTGTACTGTATGTTTTATGTGTGTTTCACTTTTTGAATTTCCTGCCCGGCACCGACCCCGTGCGACGTGACGCTCGCAGGGAACAGAGCCCGGCACACATCGGGCAGAGGACACAGCCCGCAAAAACACAGTGGCGGGACATCGCTGGATCCAGGAGACAAGGTAAGCAATGCTGCCTGGATCAAGCAATGCATTCTCAATGCATTCTCAAGTGTGGCTTGGGGTTACCGCTAATTGCAGTGAAAACTCACCCTGAGCCACACTCGGGAATACCGTCAAGCAGGTTAAGAAGCTATGGCTACAAAAGGCCTATCACACCACTTACTCTATGTTCTCTAGAGGGGTTTCAATGTTGATTAGTAAATCTTTACCATGTATAGTGGAAAATGTACTTTTGGACCTCCAGGGTAAATATGTTTTGGCTGTATTTCTTCTGTGGGGCCAAAGATATATAGTAATTAATGTTTATATTCCCTTTTCAGGGACCCTTCTATACAGTCTATTAGAAAAAAAATCATTGTATGGTCCAGCTAAGTTATTGATAATGCTACACTTGATACTATCCTGGATAGACCAACTCCTCCTAAATATTTCTCCAGAGAGCTTTTGACTTGTGCACAGATGGCTGGCCAAGTATAAGTCTGGCAATGGAAAAATCCATCAATTAGATCATATTCCTGTTTTTCAACTGTTTATAAGACTGCTTCTTGCATAGTTTTGGCTTTTGCTAATCTGGCTACATTATCGGATATGGTAGATGGTAAATACTTGATAATGCTTGAACTTTGTCTTCATCATTCTTGGGATGCAGCCCAGTGGATATTGGGAACCCACTGGATTTCACACCCAGATGTGGTTAATAAAATTCCACCCTTTTTAGCAGAGTACTGGAAGTTTAATACAGGGTCTTCAACTCCAGCAATTACATAAGATGCCTTTATAGCCTATATTAGGGGACAATATATATCCTCCATAAAGGCGGTCAATAGGGCTCAACAGGCAAATAGTGTTGCTATGCAAGTTATGGTCGAGGAAAGAATAGCCCAATATGCTGAGGACCCTTCTGAGGCTAACTTTAATGCTTTACTCCATGGTAAACAAACTCTGCATTTACAAATTACTGAGGCTGCAAAGATGGATCTACATAAAAATAAACAACAATTCTTTGAGCACGGGGATCATAATTTGGCCATTATGGCTCAACAGGAACAGTCTAGCATTCTGATTTTGGAAATACGTACCCCCTCAAGAGATATGGCCTGTACATAGCCTAAAATTTTGGGGACTTTTCATCACTTCTATGAGACACTATATACATCCCAGTTGACTTCTGATTTCCAGCCAACAGAATTGCACTGGCCTGGTTAACAGATAACAAGAGAGATGTGCTAATATCTACTATAACACACCAGGACCAGACGGCATTGCTATTGAATTTTTTAAGGCTCATGGAGACCTTCTTGCTCCTGTATTGGCTTCCCTTTATTCTAAGTGTTTGAAAGAGGGAGCTTTGCCAGACTCAATGAGGCATGCCCGTATAGTTTTAGTATATAAATCCACAAAAGATCCATCTACCTGTGCCTCATATAGACCTATTGCTCTCTTAAATGTAGATTTTAAGATTTTGACTCATCTCCCGATGATTACAACCCATGATGGCTAGCATCATTGATCCAGATCAAACAGGATTTATGGCCGGTAGCGCTTTGGACATTAACTTGCGGAGATTTATTACTAACATTCATGCCTCACATATTAATATAGGATCTAGGGTTGTTGCCTCTCTAGATACAGAGAAGGATTTTGATACTCTTGAGTGGCCCTTTCTGTGGGAGGTGCTCCACAGAATGGGCTTTCCAATGGTATTTATAAGATGGCTGCAGGTCCTATATAGACATCCCACAACTGCAGCGAAAATGGGGGGAGGGCTGTCAACTCCTTTTTCATTATTTAGGGGAACCCGGCAAGGCTGCCCTTTCTCTCCAATCCTTGTTGCCATCGCTATGGAGCCTATGGCAGAGGCTCTTCATACGTCCCCCAATATTAGGGGGTTGGGGATTTGCTGTTAGAGGAGATGGTATCCCTGTATGCGGATGATTTTTTATTGTTTTTAAATGATGCAGTCCCTGTTATTCCCAATAGATATTGAGCCGCAATACGGCTTCAAATGATATTCCATTGCAGTTCGTAGAGAACTTTAAGTACTTAGATGTGGTAATCTCTCGCCAAACCTTCGTCATCTCTCTGAATTTGACTCCAATTCTAGGAGACATTGGGTCAAAGTTGAATGCTTGGAAGTCTCTACCATTGTCTTTACTAGGACATATAAACCTTTTAAAAATGGAAACAATACCAAAACTTATGTATCTTTTTAGACACTCTCCGCAATGTCTTCCTGGCTCCTTTTTCACAAGACTAAAGCAACTTTTTTCATCCTTTTTATGGAGATCTAAGAACCCCAGATACAAACTGACCACCCTTATGTGCCTTTGTGATTAGGGTGGCCTAGCTTTTCTGGACTTATATAAATATTTTTTAGCCTCTCAATTGGTCATGGCCACATGGTATTTGAATCCAGATTTCTCTAATTCCTCCACCCAGCTGGAAGCTGGTGGTAGGATCTATAGAAACTCTTAAGGCTCTTGTGCTTAGGGGCCGCAGGGCACCTTACCACCTGACTGCTCCAATGCTCAACACTATCCAAGCTAGGGAGGCCGCCCTTAGATGTGAGAATTATCCTAAGGATGTGATCTCTCCAAATGCCCCTCTATGGTTAAATCATACATTTCCTCAACTATATAAATTACTAGATCCGGTTGTTTGGACTAAGTCTAATATCAAATTATTTTCCCAGGTGGTCACTGATCAGAAACTCATACAATGTTCTAGCAGTCTGAAAACATGGAATTCATTTATCTTCATAGATTTCTTGATGGGGATTGTTGATAAATATTTCTGTCCCAAGTAGAGGAGCTTCTCCAACCCAGTCTGCAGGAGGGTCACCATATTCCTCTGATCATTATACTGTACAAGATTCATATTACACCTTTCTACCCACTCCAGAAGGGAAGCTTTATTGTCTTTATTCAGAAAATTAATCCAAGCCTTACTCTCAGTGTTCATCATGTTGTTGTCCATCATTAGAGAATGATCTGCTCTCTCTGTGGCATCAGAGGCTGAGCTGAGCTCTTTTCAATTCTTCGACTGGAAGAAGCAGACAAAATCCCTGGTCTCCTTCCTGGGAAAAAAAAGTGGGTAGAAGTCAAGCCCCTAGTTCCATCATACAATGGTTATAGTCCTGCCCTGGGGGACATGTATCAATAAAAAAAAAAGTTTTTGAAAAACTTCATTTTTAAATGAGCAGTGATTTTTTGATTTTTAAGGTGAAAGCATAAAAATACAAAAATCCTCCCAATATAGTGCCTGGGGGGGTCCCCTTAGTCTACCTGTAAAGTAGCAGATCTGCACCATGTCTAGAATCTGCTGCAACAATAATTGCATGTATAAAGAAAAAAAATAAATAAATTTTCCCTGCAAGCTGCCTTTATTTTGCTCAGCAACAGCTGGGGAGCCAGTGTGTATGATGGAACTTGGAACAAGATTAGAGATTTTTTGGATACATTCTGGTGTGACTTTGACTTTGGATAGAAGTAACGGGTGCGGAAAAATTGGGCTTTGGGTGTCGGTGGTGCCTTCACACCATAACCCTATAGAGGTGCTCTTCATGAAGGCAAGAACTGGCCTTTCTGTAAAAAAAATTGCAATGATATGCACCTGTCAAACAGGTGCAGAAAAAGTGGTCTTTGGGTGTCGGTGGTGCCTTCCCACCGTAACCCTATAGAGGTGCTCTTGATGAAGGCCAAAATAATTGCCATGATATGCACCTGTCAAACAAGTGCTGAAAAAAAAATTGTCTTTGGGTGTTAATTGTGCCCATTAACCACTTGCCGACCGTCAATCGGCAATTGACGGCGGCAAAGTGGCGCTGTAAGACGAATCGCCGTCATATGACGGCGGCCGCCAGATCGCGCACAGTGAGCGCGCGCCGCCGGAGGCGCGCCCGCGCGCTCACTGTGTCCGGGGAGGGCCAGGGAGCGGGTGCGGCGGCTTCGATTGCTGCCGGCCACCCGCGATGCCTCCCCGGAGTGAAGGAGCGGAGGTCCGTGTAAGTAAACACGGACCTCCGCTCTGTGTGAGGGGGAAGGGCTGTGATCACAGCCTTCCTGTACGTGAAGGCTGTGACCACTTCCCTTCCCCAGCTAGGCAAGCCCCCATACAGTTAGAACACGCCCAGGGAACATAGTTAACCCTTAGAGCACCCATGCAGGTTAACCCCTTCACTGCCAATGTCATTTACACAGTAATCAGTGCATTTTTATAGCACTAATCGCTGTATAAATGCCAATGGTCCCCAAAAAGTGTCAAAATGTTCGGATATGTCCGCTGAAATATCGCAGTACCGCTAAAAATCGCAAATCGCCTCCATTATTAGTAAAAAAATAAAAACCCCAAAAATGAATTCTCATCATCCGTAAACGCGACCACTTTTGTGCAAACCAATCAATAAATGCCAATTGCAATTTTTTTTATCGCAAATATGATGAAGAATATAAATCGGCCAAAAACGGTGAAAAAAAATGTTTTTTATATTTTTTTTTTGGATTTGTATTTTAGCAAAAAGTAAGAAATTTGTTTTTTTTTTGCAAAATTGTCGCTCTTCTTTTGTTTATAGCGGCGATCAGAAATGACGCAGTGGTGATCAAATACCACCAAAAGAAAGCTCTAGTTGTGGGAAAAAAAGGACGCAAATTTCGTTTGGGTACAACGTCGCACGACCGCGCAATTGTCAGTTAAAGCAACGCAGCGCCGAATCGCAAAAAGGGCTCCGGTCCTAAAGCTGGAAATCCTTCCGGTCCTTAAGTGGTTAAATCTATATCAAAAACATTGTTCCAGATGAAATTATTTATATAGTAGGTCTC
Source organism: Glandirana rugosa (assembly GCA_018402905.1). NCBI lineage: Eukaryota > Metazoa > Chordata > Amphibia > Anura > Ranidae > Glandirana > Glandirana rugosa. The sequence continues at coordinate 130,021 of BLSH010012100.1, forward strand.
CAGAGGGGCGCTGCATGTCTGTGAGCACCACCAATGCCAAATCAGCTACAATAAGAAAAAAACCCTGATTGCGGGACTTTAAAGGTAGTGACGCAGAACAAAATTAATTTGTTTAAAACTAGAAATGTATTGATACATATAGTAAAAGGATAAAAACATACTGAAAAAGAGGGGGAGAGGGGGAGGGGTATGTATAACCCCTACTCCAAACAACTAATGTCTGGCGTTCAAATGGAAATTATAAGAACATGTATTGCACAATTACAAAGTTACAAATGGAAATATGTTACATTCCGCAGTCCTACACATGAGGAAGAAGAGTCTGACACGTCTCAGGTCCAAACCTTTCATCAGGGGCTTTTATGCAGAGAATTTAATTGTTGTTGGACATTGAACTTGTCTACTAAGAAAAGAAATAACACCAGTGAGTACATAATACATAGAAATAGCAGCAACTAGTCGAAGACAAAAAAAAAAAAGGAATTGTATAACAAACACCAACACATTTCAGATTGTCATGGGTAATCGTAGCATCTATTCCACCAGCCTAACAATATGATGTGAATGTCTCAAAGAGTTGTGTGCAATTGATACAGTTCTTATTACTATAGTGACACACCAGATGATCTGGTATCACCACCAAGGTCGAAGAAAAAAAGCAGCAGGGAGTGGAGGTTGTTAGGCATTTTCTATCACAATCCCATAGGGATGATGCAAACTTTCATGAATTCATTTCTTTTGCCTTGAGTTTTGTATTGACACACAACGTTTTTTCCTTCAACGGCTCCCATTTCCTCCAGGTGCAGGGCGTAGCGATGGGGACATGATGTGCCCCATCTTATGCCAATCTGTACCTGGGGGAATGGGAAGGTCATTTTTATCAAATGAAGATCTGAATATGACTAATAACATCATGGTCTGGTTCAGATTCATTGATGACTTTTTTTTTATTTGGGGTGGCGCAAGGGAACTAATAGATCATTGCCTTTTAGCAATGAATAACAACCATCTGAACCTCAAATTTACATTTGTAGCAAACAGCTCGAGTCTAACATTCCTGGATGTGGTTATCTCTAAAGGGGAGGAAGGAAAATTGGAAAGTTCCCTATTTCGTAAGGAGACTGCAGGTAATCAAGTTTTACATGCTACTAGCTCCCATCCCCTAAATTTAGTAAGATCTATACCCTATGGGCAATATTTGTGACTTCACCGCAATTGCTCCAGGGAGGAAGCTTTCCAAGAGGAAGCAAATAAGTTGAGAACCAGACTCCGCCAAAGGGGGTATTCACATTCAATTCTAAAAAAAGCATTCAAATGAGCTAAAATTAAAACTAGACAACAATTACTATTTGGGGAGAGCCATAGAAGCAGCAAAAAGGAGGGATCTCAAACAAATATAAATAGAATTATCATCACATATACAAAGCAACATAAAAGGATCAGACAAATTACAACCAAACAATGGCAGATTTTGAAAGCAGACCCCACTCTTATCCCTTTTTTACCAGAAAATCCCCATATAACATTTTGCAAATCCAATGTGAATAAAAAGGCGACAACAGGGGGGACCTGTGCAAACGTAAAGGAATGTCCATGTATGGGGTGCAAATACTGCCACTATATGAACACTAACCCAAACGTTAATTTACCAAACAGACAGGTTTTCAAACCCCACCATTTTGCTAATTGCAAGACAGCGGTAGTAATCTACCTGTTGACGTGCACTTGTGGAGGTTTTCAAGTGGGAAAATCTATCCAAGAATTCCACAAAAGAGCATATAGACACATATCCAGTATGAAAAACAACAAACCTGACCTCCCCTTGGGATGACACACCCGGGACATTCATAAAGGGATATTTCCCAGAATCAATTTTTTGATTTTGGATCGAGTACATTTTAACAACCAGAGGGGTGACCTTGACAAAGTTCTCCTCCAAAGAGAATAGTATCCTTATGAGCCACAACACCACCAGGATTAAATAGCTCTGTCAGCTATCGACCATTTTTGGAAGGGTTTACATTGGGCACATGGGAGGGACATGGCTAATACACCATTACTATGTGTAACTTTTGGCCCAACTGCTCCCTATGAGATGCCTCTTCTTTGTTACATTAAGCCTCAAGTTATATACGGATTATTCACATCACAGTAGATGTTATTCAATATACATTCAAGTTTTTCTATTTAATGCCTCTTTCTCATATATCCTTACATATATTCACTTTTTTTTCATATATTTATTATCATTTTATTCAATACACATAGGATAGAGTTAAAAACTCGGATGTCTCGAATTGCCATTAGTGGTTGGTGTGACGGGTGTTGATTCAGGATGCAGGTGGACACCAATAATAACATTTAATGATTTCTAGATATTATTGAAGGCACACTTTCTATTTTTTTTTTTTAAATATATTTTATTGAATTTTTTGCATAAAATGCAATTATTACAACAGGTTCAAGGCACATAGGTGCTCCATCCAGGATGGAGAGTCAAAGATAGGTACAAATGTACAACTAAAATACAAAACAGTAAACGTTACAATGATTGAGATGGCACAGCCCATGCTTTGAAGAGAATATAATCATACTGTGTAAAGTAATACGTTTCTAGGGGAGTTGAATCTTGCTGCCTGTGTCCTGAGGCGATTGGGGTCGGGGGTTAGTTCGTGGCGAAGGGGAAATACCATAAGTAAGTTAACCAAAATTCTAGGAAGCTGCTGTGTGGTCATTATGGAATGTTAAAAAGGGGGGGGGGGATTGGAGCCTGGGCTTAGCTCAGGCTATAGAGCTGGTGGGTTCTGAATCTTAAGTTTCCCTAAGGAGTTAGCAATATCATTTTTCAAGTACCAGTTAGAGAGTTTGAAGGGACCCATAAAATTGTCTATCTCTGGAGCTTCAAAAGCATGAATTTTCTCCACATGGCGAATAACTTTTTGGCCCGTAGGCAGTTTGAGTTGATGGTGTCTTGTTTTTCCAGTTGAAGTAGAGAATGTAGGCCCTGTTTGACTTGGTTCAGCCCTGGAGGAGATTGCTGTATCCATTGCTGTATCCAAAATTGCATGATGGCCCTTCTTGCTGTCAGTAGGCAGAGGTGATCCCAGTTGGAAGGTGCGGAAGTCAAAACCTGTTCGTGGGTCGTTGAGGGGCTACTACTAAAGAGACAAAGCATAGGGTCTTTTGGAATGTTGTTACCTCCAACTTGATTTATATAGACGATGACTTTGTCCCAGAAGCTTGAGACGGACGAGCATAACCAGAGTCTATGGTAAAGTGTTGGTTTGGGTGCGTGGCACCATGGGCATATGCTCTGTTGATGGGGGTCTGTGGAGTATACCATCGGGATGTAAGCTCTGTGTGCCAGTTTAAATTGGGTTTCCCTCCAGATTTCTGATACCACTAGGGAGCAAACTTTTTTGTAACCTGCAAGAATTCGTTCTGGTGTGTCCGGGTTTTCTAGTACCGGACTCCATTGGTGAAATTGTTTGATGGCATATTTTGACGCTTGATGTTGTACCAGATGGCCATATATGTGAGATATGGAGTAAGTACCGTTTGAGAGGAGGGAGTCGATGAAGGAAGGATCGCAGGATTTTCGGATTGCCCCTTGATTTGCTTGAATGAAGGATTTGATTTGTAGGTATTAGAAGCCGTGAGAAGGTGGTAGAGTAAACTCTTCTTGGATCTCTGTGAAGGATTTAATGGAGCTGTGATTTGGTTTGAGCAGTTGTGAGATCAGGGAGAGGCCTTTGGATCGCCAGGTAGAGAAAATTTTGGATTTCACAGAGTAGGGGAGCATGGGGTTACCCATTATAGGGAGGTAAGGCGAAATCGTAGTGGGGAGATGTAGTAACTTTCTCATTTCCCTCCACGCCAGTATAGTGTCTCTAAGGAGTACATTGTTTTTCACGATCGGTGGGAGGGAGGGTGTTTTGGAGTGTAGAATGGCTGCTAGGCTGTACGGGTGGGCTGCTTCTTTCTCCAAACATGTGTTGGAGTAAGTGGACTTTCTCGCAATCCAGTCCATACCATTCCTGAGCAGGCATGCTAAATTATAGAATCTTAGGGTAGGCAGGCCTGTTCCCCCCTCGCTCCTGGGGAGACAAAGTTTTTTCAGGGCAATTCTCGGTCTCTTACCTTTCCATAAAAATGAAGAGAAGGCGGATTGGAGTTTCTGAATGTCTGTATGTTTGAGTAGAAATGGAAGGGTTTGAAGTGGATACAGTAATCTAGCAAATGAAATCATTTTAATTAGATGACATCTCCCAAAGAGCGAGAGGGGGAGGGCCCGCCAAGCCAAGAGCTCCTTTGCAACTTTAGATATGAGTGGATTGTAGTTTAGAGAATATAGGGTGGAGGGGTCTCTCCCTATTAGGATGCCCAAGTATGTGATGTGGCCCTTGGCGATTAGGAAGGGGGAGGAGGATCTCCAGGCATCCGCTTTGCGTGGATTTAGGGGTAAAACTTCACTTTTATCAAAATTTATTCTCAGGCCCGCACAAGCTCTGAATGTGTGGAGTATTTGGGTGAGATATTGGAAATCTCTGGGTGGGTCAGACGAGAAGAGGACTATGTCATCCGCAAATAAAGCAGAACGGCAAGTTTTGTTCCCGATAGTGACTCCACTGACTCCCCGAGGTGAATTGAGGATACGAGAGAGGGATTCAATGGCCAAGTTAAAGAGAAGCGGCGAGAGCGGGCAGCCTTGTCTGGTTCCTTTGGCTAGAGTGAACTCTGGGGAGATGAAGCTTGGTGTCACCAGTCGAGCGGACGGGTTCGCATACATCGCACTTATAAATTTGGTGAAATGTCCTTCAAAGCCAAATGATGAGAGTGTCAAAGAGAGCCATTTGAAACTAATGTTGTCAAATGCCTTCTCGGCATCTAAGGCTATGATCGCTATGTCTTTATCTGGGCAATGTTTGGCTTGGTTTAGGATCAAGAGCGTTTTTCTAATATTTAGGGCCGCAGATCTACCTTGTACAAATCCCAATTGTGCTGAGTGTATTAATGTAGGGAGGATGTTGGCGAGTCGTGAAGCTATTATTTTAGAGAGGATTTTGGCATCTACATTGATAAGTGAAATAGGTCTATACGACCCTGGGGATAAAGGGTCTTTGTTCTTTTTAGCCAGTAGCTTGATATATGCCGAGTGACCTGTGGGGAGGTAAGGGCCCCCTTTCCAAATGTTAGAATATACCTGTAGCAGAGTTGGGGAAGTAAAGTGAATTGTCATTTTGTAAAAGTCGGAAGAAAGACCGTCCAGGCCGGGTGCCTTGTTTCTGGCCAGTGAATTAATAGTGGATTGTATTTCCGAGATTGAGACGGGTTCATTAAGAATCTCGAGTTGGCTTTTTGTGATTTTAAGGAGGGTGGATGAGGTTAAGATGTCCATGGCTTTAGTTAAATCTATTTGGTCTTCTTTATATAAGGTTTTATAGTAGTCTGTCAGTATATGCTCTAACTGTGATGGGTCGGACACTATGGTGCCCGATTGATCTCTCAGGGAGGAAATATATGTTGGGACAAAATCGTTCGAGACTAATCGCGCTAGGAGTTTCCCGGCTTTATTGCCATATTTATGGAAGAGTAATTTCGATTGGGACTGATAGATTGATTCGTGATGTGCTGTCCATTGATAAAATTCTTGTTTGGCTTGTTGCCAGGCTTGGACGTTTTCTACGGTGCGTGATAAATTAAGTTGTTTATGGGCTTTGTTAAGCGCTAAGCTGGATTTTCGGATATTGGCGTGTAGTTTCTTTTTGAATTTGGAGGCAAAGGAAATGATGTGGCCTCTGAGGAAAGCCTTGCCTGCTTCCCAATAGAGGTTAGGAGAGGAGAGATGGTCAGCATTCACAGATTCATATTCCGTCCATGCCAGTTGGAGCTGTGTTTTTAGTTCCTCGTTGTCCGCCAGATAGGTGGGAAAGCGCCAGGGAGCGCCCAGCGTCCTGGGTCTGAGGTTAGAGATCGTGACTGTTATGGGAGAATGATCCGATATCGCCATATTTTTGATTGTCGCGGATGTTATCAGAGGTAAGAGGGCGGGGGAAGCGAAGATGTAGTCGATGCGTGAGAAAGATTTGTGGGGGGAGAGTAGTAGGTAAATTCCCTATCAATGGGGTGTAGCATACGCCACACATCTGACATGTTTAGGGTTTCTGCGACTTTGGCTAAGGGGGAGTCTTGGGTGTCCGATGGCGAGGGTTTGTGATAGTGAGGTGATGTCCGGTCGTCAGTGGGGTGCATAGTTGTGTTAAAGTTGCCTCCCATAAGGTGTAGGGGTTCTGTCACCTGAAGGGCCCAGTTGGAAAGATTTTGGAAGTAGGATTGGGTAGGGGAGTTATCAGCATAAATGTTTGAGATGACTACTTCTCTGCCTGCTATGGATAGGAAGAGGGTAATCCTGCGTCCTACCTTGTCTGTTTCCGTCTTTGTGATAGAGAAAGGTAGTTTTTGTTGAGGAGAATAGTGACCCCTGCCTTTCTCCCCAAGGCCAGAGAACCCACAACTTCTCCCACCCAGAGTTTGCGGAGCCTAGGGAGATCCTCCTCTCCCAGGTGCGTTTCCTGGAGTAAGGCTATATCTACCTTGAGTCTTTTTAAATGTCTAAGGACCTGCATGCATTTTTGGGGTGTTCTCAGCCCCTTAACATTCCAAGAGGTGATGATCAAGTTACTCCCGAGCTCTGGTGGATCCATATATTGGTAAAGAAATAATGTCTTGGGGGCGGCCTCCTGGTATGGTATTCGCCCGAGCTGGGGAGTGGACACAGTGCAAGATTCAAATAATTATATGGTAACAGTAGCTGTGGGGTAAGAAAAATACATCGGAAGTTGGTACCAGATAAAACTATATTTATGCACTTTTTTCTGAATGGGGGGATATACTCTCGTATAGTCCTCCGCCCCTGCCGATGTACAAATAAAGCCTGTTGAGGTGATCTAGGAGGGAGAGATTTGAGAGCAAGAGGTGGGGAGAGTGTGGAGGTGAGAGGAGGAGATGGGGTGAGGATAGGGAAGTAGGATGGGGGAGGGAGGGTAAGGTGGGAGGGGGAGGTGGGGGAGGATGGAGGGTGAGGGTAGGAGCATACATGTCGTCGTCCGCTTGGGCGGTCTCGACTGCCGTTAGCGATTATTATAACAATGAACAAATAAACCTTATTGAAGAGGTAATAAAACTTTAAAGCACTAGGTTAAAGCAATAGGTTAAACCTTGTAAGTTGGGCAGTGTCTCCGGACCCTTAGGCTCCGGAAGCCATGACCAACCAAAAGTAGTCTGGATCAGTGGTCACCAGATAGGAGGATTACTATTTAGTGCGATATGAATAAATGAAAATATAGGCATTACCATAGCATCATAGCATTTGCCAAACTGACTCTAGATCGTTGACTTGACTGATGGGTTCCCCTTGTGGGGGGTCTTTGCCGATTGTTCTCAGTTTGTATATCGTTCAGCCATGGGTATGGGGAGATGAGTGGGTTTGGGTGTCCGTGAGTGTCCGTATTAGATTTGGTTGCCAGTTAGGGGTTGTGCGCGCGGGTGAGTCAATCCTGGGGTGCAATAGGCTCCGTGGGGCCGAACCAAACTCTCTTGTGAGGGTTTTTTTCCGGGCTTCCAGATTTGGGTGCTGCGATGGAGGACTTCTTAGGTGAAGGTGAGGATCGAGTGCTGGCTTCTGATTGAGGCGTCTGGTCCATGTCTGGTTGTAAAAAATCTGCGACATAGTTTTCGGCCTCCAGGTGTGAAGTAAAGGAGAGTTTTTCACCTTGAGTGGAATGGAAGTAGAGTGTCACTGGGTATGCTAGACTAAATTTGATGTTGAGGTTATGGAGAGTTGAGCATACCGGTGAGAATGCCTTCCTCCTGTGCATGACTTCCAAGGAGTAGTCCGCAAAGATCAGCAATTTGTGGCCTTCAAAAATCAGAGAGCGGGCTTTTCTAAAACTCTGTAGGATAGCTTGTTTGTCAGTGTAGTTTAAATATCGTACTATTTCCACTCTGGGTTTGGAGCGGGTCTCGGATGGTTGTCCTATTCTATGGGCTCTTTCCACTGTGCAGGGGGCCCGCAGGTTTAGCAACTCAGGAATGGCTACTGCACATATTTTTGGGAGGACATGGGCAGAATATGATTCGGGCAGGCCTATCACCCGTAAATTGTTTCTTCTGGCCCTGTTCTCTAAGTCTGTGACTTTTTCCTGTAAATCTTTGTGTGAAGCTGACAGTTTAGCTACGGATGCAATCAGAGCTGTGGTGTCATCTTTTACATTTGCGATTCTCTCTTCAGCCTGAGTCAATTTAGTAGCCTGCATTTGTATGTCCGCATGTATTTGTGCCATACCTTTCTGCACCGCTGATTGTACTGCAGTGTTTATGGTCTCCATTATGTCAGGCCGCAGGTGAGCCACCACAGCTTGTGCTATGTCCCCAGGGATGGATGTCTCCGTTAGAGGGGGTCCAGGTGGTTGGTGCTGTGGTGAGACGTGGATGTTGTCTGCCCGCTGTGGCGGTGGGGATGCTGCTAATATCGCTGCATATGTCTGTGGCTGTGTCGAGGCCGCCGCAGCCAATATGGCGTGGTTTCTCTCCCCCTTCTGACGGCTGAGCGATGGCTGATCTCTGGCCGGGTCGCCCCATAAAGCGGTCCATCGGTGTCCACAGGGCTGTGGGGGGAGGCGGTCAGACCTTTCTCCCTCCGGATCGCGGGTTTTGGAGCTGGTTTCGTGGCAGGGGAGCGGAGCTCCTCTCCATTCGGCGCCGGAACCGGAAGTTCTTATTTTCTATTTTTAATAGATGTTCCGGCTTGGTCAACTTGATAAGGGGACCAAGATTGAACAGCAAGGGGGAACAACAATACAAGGGAGATTATTTTATCTCATTCTAATTTATTTTATTTAATATACTTATTCATTCTCCAGATGATGACCTAACAAATGGATCTATGGCATATGCCGTTGATCTGGAAATCAGTAGCCCAGATCTAGGCCTTGTGTCTGTCGACACAGGGTTGTCACCCTTTCCGCACTGTGTATTGGTGTGGGCGCCTGGGGACTGCTATGGGTTGTTGCACTGAAGTCCACCGGGGGTCACAGTTGCATCTGTGGGACTGCTCTGTCCCATTTATGCACTGGTTCATTCGAAGCTCCCTTCTTCCCGTTTCCTCTTCGCTTGAATCATATGCGCCACTAGTATCAACGAGAGATCATCTGGTCAGCCGTGACGTCACACAACTGTGCGATGTGAACCACACACGGTGCATGCACTGGTGTCCCGTGTGGTATTTTAGCCTCCATCTTCATCCTCGTCTGCACACACTGCCGGAACCTACTATCGCAAGGATGCTATCTTTCCACAAAGGTAAATTTCTTTGTAACCCCTATTCTGTTGGCCTATCTTTGTGCGTCTGTGGACATGACATTTTGGCCACCTTATGGGAGTTAATTTAGTCTGTATACTTCAGCAATTTAATACTTTGCACTGTATATCTGTTATGGCTCTTTCTATGTCTATGTTTAGGTATTCTCCCATACGGTGAGTTGCGGTAGATCCCGCATCCTCACACATAAAAAGTGACATACAAGGGACAAAAAGGAATCCTAGCCACGTAGAAGAAAGCCCTGCAAAATTCGGGGGCCTTTTGTGGTCTATCTCAGTGCGCTTTACAAAGGCCAGCCCCTATAGGAATCTAGTATCAAATACGATCAATCCCTCTGACGGTGAGTTCCTCATTTTCTGGTCTGATTCTAATTACTTGATTGGCTTGTTCAAACATTGTAAATAGTTTTATGCCTTATACCTAAGGACATGTGCCTAGGTATTCTGGCATACCTATTACACCCTAATATCTCTGTGGTTGACCATAAGGGAGGATTCATAAAATACCCAGAACCAACGGGTGCTGCTCATCCTGGATCCCTCTGTTATATCACCACCTCGGTGTTGATACCAGATCATCCGGTGTGTCAATATACTAATAAGAACTGCACCAATTGCACACAACTCTTTGAGACATTCACATATTTCTAGGTAAGTGGAATAGATGCCACGATTACCTATGACAATCTAAAATGTGTTGGTATTTGTTATACAATCCCTTTTTTCTTTTTTTTTTCTTCGACAAGTTGCTTCCATTTCTATGTATTATGTACTCACTGGTGTTATTTCTTTTCTTAGTAGACACGTTTAACGTCAAACAACAATTAAATTCTCTGCATAAAAGCCCCTCACGAAAGGCTTGGACCTGAAATGCGTCAGGCTCTTCTTGCTCATGTGTAGGACTGCGGAATGTAACATATTTACATTTGTAACTTTGCAATTGTGCAATACATGTTCTTGTAATTTCCATTTGGACACCAGACATTAGTTGTTTGGAGTAGGGGTGTCACTACATTTAACCACTTCCTTACTGGGCACTTAAACCCCCCTCCTGCCCAGACCAATTTTTGGCTTTCAGCGCTGTCGCATTTTGAATGACAATTGCGCGGTCGTGCGACGTTGTACCCAAATAAAATTTGCGTCCTTTTTTCCCACAAATAGAGCTTTCTTTTGGTGGTATTTGATCCCCTCTGCGTCATTTCTGATCGCCGCTATAAACAAAAAATGAGCGACAATTTTGCAAAAAAGAACAATATTTTTTACTTTTTGCTAAAGTACAAATCTATTAAAAAAATTATTCATCAGTTTTGGCCGACATATATTCTTCTACATATTTTTGGGAGAAAAAAAAATCGCAATCGGCGTATATTGATTGGTTTGCGCAAAAGTTATCGCGTCTACAAACTGGGAATTGATTTATGGCGTTTTTATTATTTTTTTTTTTTTACTAGTAATGGCGGCGATCTGCGATTTTTATCGGTAATGCGATATTGGGGGGGACATGTCGGAACATTTTGACACTTTTTTGGGACCAATGACATTTATTCAGCGATCAGAAATTTAAATGTCCACTGATTACTGTATAAATGTCATTGGCAGTGAAGGGGTTAACCTGCAGGGGGCAGTGAAGGGGTTAAATATGTTCCCGGGGTGTGTTCTAACTGTGGGGGGGCAGGGCTGGTCGGGACATAACAGATCTAACTGATCCCAGTGACAGGGATCAGTAGATCTGCTATGTCCCCTGTCAAAGAACGGGGAAACGCCGTGTTTACAATGGCGGTTCCCCGTTCTGAGGCTCCTGAAAGTGATCGTGGGTCTCGGGCGGACATCGAGTCCGCCCGACCCGCGGGCACGCTCGCGCAGCGTGCGGCACGCGGGCGCGCGCCACCGCTGCCTCCAGGGGGCGCGCGGGAGCATGCGCAGTGGGAGGACGTCCATGGACGTCCTCCCGGCATTTCAGGTCCGCGCTGGAGCCGTATTTCGGCAATAGCGCGGACCTGGAGGGGTTAAAGTCCCACAACCAGGGTTTTTTTTCTTATTGCAGATGAAATTATTGAACACCCTCAAAGCTAGGCAACCTCAAAGAAGAAGGGAATTGGAGTGGGAGCTACGGCGCTAGTGTGTTGGAATAGGTAAAAAAGCATTGATGTATGATGAATGGAGGCAGCTCCTCAAAAAAGATTAGGTCCTGGTAACCTAATTACAACTGTAGAGGGAGAGCAGAGTAAGAGGATGCCAGCCTGGTCCAGCCTCGAAGTCCTGTAGAGATTCTACACCCCAAAAAAACTCAATCGGTGACATCGGCATCAGGGGCTTCATAGCTGGTAATCCGTGACTGATTCATTTTTATGAAAGTCAAGCGGTCCACGGAGTCTGTGGACAGACGCGTTCTATGATCAGTCACGAAACAGCAGCACTGAATGCCCATTCTGAAAGCACACTGGATGCAGGGCAGCCCAACAACTCAATAGCATACTGGGCAAGTTCTGGCCAGTGATCTATTCTCATGAACCAGTAAGCCAGTGGATTGTCAGCAGGAAAGCTCTCCATCTCTGTTTTGGCCCCAAGGTAATCGTCCACCATGTAATGCAGATGCTACCGATGGCATGTGGAAGCTGACAGTCCGAGGACTAAAAAAATTACCAAATGCCTCTGAAATAAAAATGGGGTAGTTATGGGTTCCCCAAATTTATTTTATAACTATATATTAATTGTCTATTCCTATAATTTGTTAAAATAAAATGCTGATAACTGTAACAATGATAATGCGATAATAAGGTTAGCTTATATATTTACATATATAATAATCGCTCTGCTTTAATGAAGCAAGGGTTTCATTTATTATACAGAAAGTAGAGATGTTAACATAAAACACTAAGAGAAAATGTCATATAGCCTATAACATAAATAATATAAGGTGATACTTAAGCTGTCCTCGAAATGTTGTTCTGGCTGGTCTGATGGAAGCAAGAGAGGCCCGCAGCACACAATGCCAGCTTTTAAACCCATTCATGCATCATCCACACACACACGCCCAATGCCAGCCTACTTCCACATTCTGTCCAATGGTAGTAGACTTCCTTTCCTTCCAGGGAACATTCTGTGTTGTAGGCAGTAGCAACCACTAGAGACAGCATATGTCCATGTATCACTCATATCTGACCCCATAATCTTCCAGGGCCAGGTGGTCTTTTTGATGTCAGTTAATAAGAAAATGTTAATTTGCACCTCCCCAGGAGATCTCATCTGGCTTTCTCTACCCCTATACCTCACCGCAGGAGACGTATGGATACTTCCTGGTAGGATATGGCTCTTCATTCATGACTTCTTATTACCAACACCCCACTTTGTCAACTTGTCAATTCCAACTACGCCAGATGGCTTTCTTTACCACGCAGTGATTAGACCACTTTTAAACTCCAACTCTGGCCTGTTGGCCATATCAAGCAGTCAGTGACACTCAAGAATTATGATATTAAACCATTTTGCCATCCAACAGCCTCACTTAGGCAGACACTTTCTCCAACGCTCCTCTCTTGACTAACAGAAGACTCAAAAGAATGTTTTCCACTACACTGTAACCTACTGGAGTCAGGAAAAATGTTGAATAAAATCCTATTTAACGTGTCCTCAGGAGATTTTATCTTCTGCACTCTCTGTGGGGACGGGATGAGGTCTGAGACCTTCCCCTTATAACAGTGCTCAAGGAGGGTTGCCAACCAGTAATGATCATTCTCTTTTATTCCACATATTCTTGGGTCCTTTCACAGGAGCATGAAGCATGAAGGTTGCCCATGCGCCTCAAATTTGCTGAGGCTTGAGAAGCAGACTCCTCGGGATCACTCAGGATGACAGCATCTGGAACTTCCTCCTCCCAGCCACGTACTACTCCCAAGGGTCCTGGGGTTGGAAAGCCATTGCTTACAGATTGACGCATGTCTTCCTCTTCTTTGAAGCCTGCAAAAGTGCCAGAATCCTCCTCCTCATCCTCATCCTCCTCCCCTCTCTCCTCCCGTGTGTTCTGTGACATAGGAATGATGGTGTCTGCATAAAGTGGGCCTTGAGAGGAAAGGAAGTCCTCCTCTTACTCCTGCTGCTCTACCTCCAGTGCCCTAGATGCCATAATGCCACAGAGTCTGCCCCAGCAGGAACACAACAGGGATTGTGTCGCTGATGCATGCACTGTCACTGCTCACCATCCTTGTGGCCTCCTCAAATGGTGACAGTACAATGTATGCATCCTTAATGATCATCCATTGGCATGGGGAAAAAAAAGCCAAGGTGGCCTGAGCCTGTTGTTGTGCCGTACTCGCACATGTACTCATTGATGGCACTCTGCTGCATGTATAGCTGCTGCAGCATTGCTAAAGTTGAGTTCCACCTGGTGGGCATGTCACAAATCAGGCAGTTAACGGGCAGGTAGAATTCCCGCTGAATTTCAGCCAACTGAACACTGGCTGTGTATGACCGCCTGAAATTGCTACAGACTCTTCTGGCCAGCTTTAGCACATCTTGCAACCCTGGGTACGTATTTAGGATACACTGCACCACCAAATTGAGGACATGTGCCAGGCATGGCACATGTGTAAACTTTCACTGTCTGAGGGCGGACAGGGGGTTTGAGCCATTATCGCACAACACCATTTCTGGCTCCAGCTGGTGTGGTGTGAACCACCTCTGGGTCTGTCCCTGCAGAGCTACAAGAATCTCTGGTCCAGTGTGGTTTCTATCCCTTAGACACACCAGCTGAAGCACTGCATGGCACCTTTTAGCCTGACTCATGGAATACCCCTTTGAATGCTTAGGGGGTACCTGATGTTCATATGACAATTCTGCAGAGGAGGGCATGGAGGTGGCGGAGGAGGAGGGGGTAGAGCTAACAGGTCTGGCATCATCACCATCAGCTGTGTGAAGATGTGGGGGGCACAACAAGCTGCAGCACCGAGCCCTGTCCTGCATCCCTTCGAGTTGCAAGCAGCATTACCCGGTGTGCTGTGAACAAAATATATTGTCCCTGCCCATGCTTGCTGGACCACGTGACAGCAGTAAGGTAGATTTTACGATTGACTGCCTTACCCAATGATGCCAGAACATTCCCTTCCGCATAATGGTAGAGAGATATGGAACGGCTTTACGTGAAAAGTAGTAGCGACTGGGAACCTGCCATTGGGGTACAGCACATTGTGAAAAATTTACGGAAGGGGGCAGAATCCACCAGGCTGAAAGGCAAAAAAGAGTCAACAGCTATGACAAGCTTGTATTTAGACACTGGGCATGTGGATGGCAGGAACTGTATTTTTTTTCCACTGCAGCAGATGGAGCAGAGAAATTTGCCGGCTACAGTCTACAACTGGTGGTGTGCTGCTGGTAGATGTGCTGCTAGGACCTGGGACACCCTGTGCTATACCATCATCCCTGGCAGTGGAGGCTGCTGAGAAGTAATAACTTGGTATAGCAGGGGCAGACTGAAGTGGGTAAGGAGGAGGAGGAGGGACAGATCTGCACCCTGTTTGTGTGTCTTTTAGGTGCTCTTGCCAACAGGCTAAGTGGTTGGACGTTAAATGCAGTATTAAGCATGTGGTACCCAAATGGCTGGTGTTTTTGCCAGGTTTGATGTGCCTGAGACACAGTTTGCAGATAGCAACAGTGCGATCTGCTGCAGATGTGCTGAAAAAGGCCCAGACAGCTGAGCTTTGGGGAGTGGATCGGGAGACAACAGCTGATTTCCACTCTTTCTTGATGTCAGCCTCCTTGGGGTTGTGCCGCCTCACCTTCAGTTTCCTCCTCTGCTCTATCTGGCACCCAAGTCGCATCAGTGATCTCATCATCATCATCAGCTCCATCTCCTCCATCATCATTACCACTGGAGACAACTTGGCAATACGCTGTGGCTGGGGTAACATGAATGCCAATTTGTCTACCAGTGTTCTCCCCTCTCTCTAGTCTAGACTCATGTTCCTGTCATCCTCAACCTCAGAACCAACATTTGAATCCAGTAATGGCTATGCATCATCAAGGAGCAAGTGGCTGACGCTGTGGTCAAATAACTCAGCTGACTCCTCCTCTATGTCTGATGTTGGGACTATGGCAGGAATACATGTGGACAAGGAGGCAGGTGTATCCACTCCGGCAACTGCAGGATACTGCACACCTGTCTCTGCTTGCGTGACAGAGGATGATGAGGATGAGGAAGGTTTAATAAGCCAGTCCACCACTTCCTCTGCATGTTGTGACTGGATAACATGGGCAAACTCACTAAACAGATGAAATGATGTCCTGTCTGAGGACTGACCACCACGTCCACCTTTGCCTGTGGACACATTTGTTGCTGGCCCTCTTACAGTGCCAAGCATAAATTATAACTCCACAGTCAGTAAGGCTGAGTGATGGTTACCTCATCCCCAAACAGTTGAATACAAACAGGAATACCCCCTAGGTGGGACTTTAAGTAGGTAAACCATACCACATAGTATATTAAGATATAAAAAAATATTTCATATTATATATAAAAAAAGAACTCACAAGAGGGACCAACATCTGTACAAAAATGAAAGTTAACATATATTGTCTGACGCGTATACAGTTCACCAAAAATACATTCACATATGCTTTGAAGAAAGAATTTGAAATATATTTCCATTGTCCAAAGATGGAGTTCGGTACCCAACATATATGTTTCGGGTCCAGAATAAGCCCTTCATCGTTGTAAGTTACAACGGGTGAAATGTAGCACATTGGTGTACTTTCTAAAAGAAGAATTATTTTCTGTCCTAGTAGCATCTGTAGATATGGGCACAGTGGCTGTGTATGCAATCCAACAAGGATAAGTCTAGTGTCACTACCCGATGGACAAAAGATGTTTAGCTGAGGAGCGAATGATTGCTGGGGCTGGGTCTTCAATTATGAATATAGGTCATTGTCAAACCAGGTCAGTGGTATGTCTAGTGGGAAGAGGGGGAAATGGATCATTGTCTGGTGGGCCAGGGGGATCTACCTCCATTGCATGACCCCCTAGTCAAATAATGGTAGCCTCTTAGACCCCCAAAGTGGCCCCGCATAGTCCACCATCCACCCAGGTAGTGTCTCTACATTTCACCAGTTGTAACTTACCCCTGATGAAGGGCTTATTCTGGACCCGAAACATATGTTTGTACAGATGTTGGTCCCTCTTGTGAGTGACAAATCTTTTTTTATATATAATATGAAATAAATTGTTATATTTTAATATACTATGTTTTATAGTTTACCTACTTAAAGTCCCACCTAGGGGATATTCCTGTTTGTATTACAGTACCAAAAGAATGTCTGCCTCTCCTTCTTGTCCTCCCAGACATTATTGGGAGGGAAGGGGTGATGCTTATTAGCAAATGTTAAGAAGAAATGGAAATCTGTATGTAGATGCACTTTTATCAATGAAAAGTGGTGTTTGTACTCACACTACACAGACACATTCCACAGATACGCTATAATATACTGCAATATAATGCACCAAACATACAGTGACGCACAAAACTATATGGCGTTAAACTTGCAGTAATGCACAAAACTATATGGCATTAAACTGGCAGTAACACACACAGAACTATATGGCGTTAAACTGGCAGTAACGCACACAAAACTATATGGCATTAAACTGGCAGTAATTTAAAAAAAAACATATGGCGTTAAATTGGCAGTAATGCACACCGAAGTAAATTGCGTTAAACTGGCAGTAACGCACACAGAACTATATGGCGTTAAACCGGCAGTAACGAAAAAAACTATATGGCGTTAAATTGTCAGTAACGCACACAGAAATAAATGGCGTTAAACCGGCAGTAACGCACAGAACTATATGGCGTTAAACTGGCAGTAACGCACACAGAAGTAAATAACACTAAACTGGCAGTAACACACACAGAACTATATGGCATTAAACTGGCAGTAACGCACGCAGAACTATATGGCGTTAAACTGGCAGTAACGCACACAAAAGTAAATGGTGGTAAACCAACAGTAACGCACACAGAAGTAAATGACGTTAAACTGGCATTAATGCACACAGAATGGCATTAAACTTGCAGTAATGCACACAGAACTATATGATGTTAAACTGGCAGTAACGCACACAGAAGTAAATGGAATTTAACTGGCAGTAACACACACAGAAGTAAATGGCGTTAAACTTACAGTAACGCAATCAAATAGATGGTGTTCAACCGTCACTACACTGACGCTATCTGAACTGTCCCTACTCTAGCTATACACTATTGTAAAGATTACTGACATGGTCTCACTACACTACACTGAAACTATCAGATCTCTCCCTACTCGAGCTATACACTAATGTAAAGATTACTGACAAGGTCTCACTACCCTGAAACTATCTGAGCTGTCCCTACTCTACATATACACTAATGTATGTATGAATGACACAGTCTGACTACACTACAGTGAAACTATCTGAGCTGTCCCTACTCTAGCTGCACACTATGCAAAGCTGAATGATGGTCCTCCTCACTACACTCACACTATCCCTAGACTGATACTAAACGAATATTCTACACTGGCAATTAAAGCAAAATAGCACAGTTTAACATACTAGCTAACTAATAGCACTGAACAGAGCCCTGTTCTATCTCTCTCCAGCCGAAATCACACTGAAAATGGCTGCCATTGAAAGAATATTTTTTTACTGTGGGGCAGGAATGAGCCATGATTGGATAAAGTCATGATGACAGTGTCCAGTCATGACTCTGACAGTGCGCTGAGCCCTGACTGGCTGAAGCTTTCACTGCTTCAGCCAATCAGGGCTTGCAATGCATTGTTCAGTGCCGCATTGCATTTTGGTCAGTTCGGTGGGCCAAACAAACAGTCGAACGTCATGTTTGTTTGGCTGTTCGCCGAACGCACAGACAGCGAAAGTTTGGCTCGAACTTATGCTCGGGCTGAACCATTCGCCCATCCCTATTCTCTATGCCTCCTTTGTTTTTGTTATTTTGGATGGCATTAGAGAAATGCAGATAGGGCATTCTAACACTCGTGGGGTGTGTTTACGTTGTTTGTTCATACACATTGAGTCTTCTCTATTATTTTGAAATTTGCTTACTTAAATGTTTGCTGCTCTCAAGATCAATCACTTTGCAACACAATTTATCATTTAAGCATCATGCCTTTTACTTTTTAGATGATATCACGTGATCAAGAAATTTTCTCCATTTTGTCATGGAACGTTCGTGGCCTCAATTCAAAATTTAAAAGAGCATTGCTATTTAGGTACTTGAAAACCCACTCTCCACATATAGTGTTACTCCAAGAAATGCATCTTACAAGCAGCAAGCTTTTAGCACTTAAGAAGCCATGGGTATAAAAGGCCTATCACGCCACATACTCTACATTCTCTAGAGGGGTTTTGATGTTGATTAGTAAATCTTTACCATGTATAGTGGAAAATGTACTTTTGGACTCCCAGGGTAAATATGTTTTGGCTGTATTTCTCCTGTGGGGCCAAAGATATATACTAATTAATGTTTATATTGTGCCCCCCCCCCCCTTTCAGGTACCCTTCTATACAGTCTATGAGAAAAAAACTCCTTGTATGGTCCAGCTAAGTTATTTATAATGGGAGACTTTAATGTTACACTTGATCCTATCCTGGATAGACCAACTCCTCCTAAATATTTTTGTTGTATAAAAAATCTTTTGTTTTCAGCCGCGTTAATAGTGACTTGCTGATATAATTTCTGGGCCTCCAACCAGCTACGTTCTGACTCTGCTGATGGGTTGTCTATGTAAGTAGCTTCCACTTCACCAGCTTTGTGTAATACCTGATTCTCCTACTCTTTAGTTTTAGTTTCAATTGCTGTGAGCTGTCTGATAATGATACCCCGCAAGTAGGCCTTGAGGGTGTCCCATACCACCATAGGAGCAGCGGTGTCACGATTGATACGCAAAAATTCTGTAAGTGCCTTTGGGATGGGGTCATTTTCTGGGAATGGATCAAACTAAAAAGGATTAACCTTCCATAGTCTAGTCTTAGTGGTCAGAAGGAGATTGGTGCTAATGAGTAGGGGCGAGAAATCAGAGATATTGCGTTTGGCATACGTCACATTATCTGTCCTAGCCTGTGCATCAGTGTTTCCCAAGCACATGTCCATTCTTGACAAACAATTTTGTGAGGCCGAGTAGCATGAGTAACATTTCGCGGTGGGGTTCCTTTTCCTCCATGTGTCTCTCAGTCGCAGTTCATGAACCAATCTGGCAAAGTGTGTGGGGCCTGCCACAACCAAACCCCCCCCCCCCCAACTGATCCAGAGAAGCGATCAAGCCTCCTGTCCATAACAGTATTAAAGTCTTCCATCACCCCAATAGAAACACTGGAGTTTTGAGCTGCAAATTGAGCCATCTTGGTTAAACTGCCAGGAGAGAAGGGTGGTGGAATAAAAATATTCACTATAATGCAAGTTACTCCTGCTAATTTACAGTATAGAAATATATGTCTTCCCTGGTCATCAATCTGGGAGTGCAGGAGCTTAAAAGCTAATGTATTAGCTATCAATATGCAGACTCCCCTGGAGTACCCTGTGTGGGTGGAGTGGAACTGGGTACCATAGCAGCTTTGTCTAAGAGACGAGACCGTAGGGGGTCAGAGATGTGTCTCCTGTAAGCAGACCACATCTGATTTATGAGTTTTAAGTGTAGAGAATAGCGCTACCCTTTTCACTCCATCACCCAGGCCCTGCACATTCCATGAGATTAAATTAGTTACATTCGCCATAAGTTGTGTAAGAAATTATACACTAAACAGGGTAATGCCCTCCAGTCACCGTTTGCTTCCTCAAATGGAGCAAAGATAGCTGGCTCTTGGAGGCACAGCATCCCGTTGGGCAACATGTAATAATGCGCTTCAAGTACAGTCAGGTCAGGTATTATCAATAGGCATGGTGTCGCTGCATACAGTATCTTTGTTAAGTACCAATGGAGGTGAAATCCAGGCAGGTATGTACATTCCATAGCGTAACAGCCCTTGCAACGGGCAAGGGTAATAAGAACATAAAGTAAATTCCATAAAGAAAAAACAAAAAGAGTTGTGACATTGTCATAGTGAGCAATCCTCCTTGATACTGCAGAATGGGTACACAGTAGGTTAGACTGGAAGAAACTTTGCGTCCACATAGGACTAGGAGGTCAGGTGGTCCCCAATGTCATCAACTTTTTAGATATCCGAAGGAGCGTACAGTGGTTTTCATACCGCCTTACATGATAATTCAACCGTTCCTTAAAGTTTTCAACCTACATATCCCCAGCTCCTCAAGAGGGGGTATGAGAGGCATTTTTTTTGCAAAGTGTGCTCCACTCTATCCAGCCAGGCAGCGGCAGTAGCAGGATTTTCAAAAATATGGATCTCATCATTGACCTCAATGTGTAATTTGGCTGGGTAAAGCATTGCATAGGAAACTGCATATTTTCTGAGGCGTCTCTTTACTTCAGTGAACTTGGCTCTTCTGCATTGGACATCCTCGGAAAAGTCAGGAAATAAAGAGAACTTCGTATTGTCCATTTTGAGTAGATCACACTTGGTTCTTGGCAGGTTTAGCGCAGTGTCCCTGTCTTTATAATTGAGTGATTTAAAAAGAAATGGACGCGGAGGCTCCCCTGGCTTTGGTGGTCTGGCTGGGACTCTGTGCGCACGTTCCACAGCGAACATTTTTAAGAAGGATTCTGCTTCAAATGTGTTAATAAACCAATTCTCTATAAACACCACAGGGTTCTTTCCCTCTGCTCTTTCCGGAATTCCCAGGGACACACCCAGGTGTAGCAGAGCCGCTGGAGAGGTCCTATCAGGATCAAGGCTCACATCAACGGTGGAGCTAGTGCTCTGTGCATCCTACACCATCAGCTGCAAGCCACGCCCCCCAGGCTTCCATATATTCAAATGCGTCGTACACACAGTGTGACGGTCGTACGACCGCACGTTCAACTTTTGCCCAAACTCGGCAGTTGGCTGTTGTGTCTAGCGTACTGACATGAGTCAAGTAATCATACAACAAGCCGAATGTAGTGACTAGAGTTGAGCGAACCCGACTTTAGGGTGTCCGTACCGGACTTTAGGGTGTCCGTGTCCCGAACCTGGACATTTGAGAAAAAGTCCGGGTTCGGGGTTCGGTTATTTTTTTGCGCCTTTTGAATAGCTGCAGGGCAGCCAATCAACAAGCGTTTCACTCGTTTGCCCTTAGAAGCCATCACAGTCATGCCTACTAATGGCATGGCTGTGATTGGCCAGTGCATCATGTGACCCAGCCTCTATATAAGCTGGAGTCACTTAGTGCTGCATGTCACATCATCTCATACTAGTGTAGGGAGAAGATCCTGCTGCTGTGAGGGACAGATTAGCTTTATAAAATCATCTCATACTAGTGTAGGGAGAGGATGCTGCTGCTGGTGTGAGGAACAGATTAGCTTTAAAAAAATCATCTCATACTAGTGTAGGGAGAGGATGTTGCTGCTGGTGTGAGGGACAGATTAGCTTTAGAAAATCTGTTAAAAACAGCGGTTTATTGGTGGGTGGGTGCTAGAGGAGATTTTTGTTTGCTAGAGTACATTTTGTTTGCTAAGCAAAGTGCCTCATATAAAACCTAAGCAATTTTTCTGTTTGTTAGGTGGGCGTTTGCAGCCATTTTTGCAAGTGCAGTGTACTTGCAACTGCTTGTGTGTAGGGACACTACTTTAATTGTGTTCTGTTAGTTCAGTTGGCAACATTTTGGCATATTTAAATACTGCTTTTACATTGTAGTTAGACAAATTACATTTTTTTTTTGTGCAAAATATTACATTTGCGGCCAGCGGGGCATTGCTTGCACAAAATTAAAAAGTGCGTCTACATTGCTGGTTTAAAAAAATATATATATATTCTAAATACTACATTTGTGGCCAGCGGTGCATTTCTTGCACAAAAATAAAAAGTGTGTCTACATTGCTGGTTTAAAAAAAAAGAATAATAATGTATTATTATTTTTTTATTATTAATAAATAGTGCTACATAGTACATTTGCACATTGCTGTGCAATTCTTGCACAAAAATAAAAAGGGCGGGGGGTGTGGCCGGCCGCTGACCAAGATGGACGCTTGAACTCATAGCTCTCCTCAGCCTGAGACTCCTAGCAACCCTGAGCGCTCATCAGCAAAGGAGACTTTCCTGAAAATGTTCCTGTGAGATCCCACCTCCATCCCAGACACAACTGGAGAATTTGAGACGCTTTCCTCCAGAGCCACGGATCCAAAGCCGCCGGCATACAGACAGCTCCCTCCACAGCGAGGCTGCCAGACCTTCAGCTCCACTCCGCCGTTATCCGGGCTCCGGGGTTTAGGTGAGCAGTCAAACCTCTCCACACGGACCCCTCACATCAGCCTCCCTCGGGCATGCTACGTATCAGCCGCTCTTACTGCTATCACAGTGCGGAACGGCCGCTCTCCACATCACCTCACAGGGCTAACGGCTGCCATCTTGAGGCCTGTCCTCACACGCCACATTGAGGCTACAAGCCTCGCCCTTGCCAGCAATTAATAGAGCATACCCGAGGAAAAAGACTACCCTCAGTGCCCTCCACATTAACAGGCAATGCATCTCACCCCAGCTGTTTGGACAACACTAAAACTCTACGTCCTGACCCGTCTGTCATCTTGGTACACCTCAAGCACCAGAGGCCCTGCCAGTGCTCCCTCATAGCCTCTCTCAGACAAGGATGCCCTGGAACCCCACTAGCCCCACTGGAGAGCCAAATCAGGACATTTACCATAACACCCTCCTATAACACAGCAGGGACTAGGCTGGGCTGTCCCTCATTGTGGCCCCGGTCTGGGCCTAGCCACTTGGATAAAGCAGCAACCAGCCTCATATTGTGCCCAGCCCTGATCTGCACTATAATTAAAACTTTCAAGGATCACTCATAATACCCTCTAGCTCACCCATCAGGAGCAGAGACAATCCCAATAGCACTACCTGCTGCAGCTCACTCAGACAGGCCCTGAACCCAAAGGCCGCATAGCAGTCTCAGAGACACCGTTATCTTCCCACCAGCCTCCCACAGCAAACCATATCTGCCTCCAACCTCATAGAGGCGACACAGGGGAAAACCCCCCACATCCCCACAGCTACATCTCAGGGGTAGTTCAAATGACCCTCCCTGACCCAGGCCCTGAGAGTGGCCCGTCTGCTCTCCATACCTAGCCTGGCTCCTCTCTCCATAGGGAGCAGCAATATACAGAGCCCTTGTGCAGTGGCATGCCCAAATCCAACTCCCGGAAAAAGGGTCTTAACAAACCTATTACACACTTCTCGACAGAAACCATGATGCAGTCCTCCACGGGCCCAAACTCAGAGCCACCTCCGGTTCCTACTCCACCATCTGCTGACCCACAGGCATCCATCAATGCATTCGAAGTGATGGACAGCTCTGAACACTGTGCTCAGCCCCCCCTAACATCTCCCTCTGACAGAAGTAAAAGGGCAGCTCAGTCTCCTGCTCCATCGCCCTCTAAGGTCCCACTCTGTAAAAGACAACATTGGGACAAAAGGCAAGATAGCTCGGGCTCCCATGACTCCCTGGCGGACTTTCCTACCAGAGACCAACCAGCCTCGGAACACACGTTGAAAATGGTACTCTTGTCACTACAAAACGATTTGCGCAACGAACTTCGCTCATTCTTGACAATGCTGCAAGCCAGAGTCGAACAAGTGGAAGTCTGTACGGATACCCTTGAGAGGCAATCTACAGAACAAGCTGCTAAGCTGCTGGAGGCCTCAGATGTGATTCATGAACATGCGGACGATATTCACTACCTACAAGCGAAAGTGGCTGATTTGGAAGATCGTTCCAGGAGGAACAACATAAAGTTTAGAGGCATACCCGAAACTGTCAAACCCCCGGAACTCTCAACACTCCTTCAACAAATGTTCCTCAAGCTTATACCTCAACTAACACAATCAGACCTGACTATCGATCGAGCACACAGAATCGCCAAGCCAAACTACTTACCGGAAACGGTTCCACAAGATGTTCTAGCTCGCATCCATTTCTACCAGGTGAAAGAGAAGCTTATGTCCGCGGCCCGCATAAACAAATCCTTGCCGGAACCTTATACTAACGTCTCACTCTACACGGACATTTCTGCTGCCACAGCCCAGAACCACAGAGAATTTAACCAGGTAACATTGATTTTGCGTGAGCACAACATTCCCTATAAATGGGGCTTCCCAGCCAAACTGATTGTTACCTACCAAAACCAACCCACCAATATTCTATCTCCAAAAGAAGGCATGAAGAGACTGTTAAACTGGGGCATCGTCTCATCACCATCATATCCACTGGATCAGCGAGGATCCTGACAGGCCTCCCGTAGCCTTTCGATCTCCTACCATCCCGCAGGCCGTGACCATCACCGATTTTGAGGATAACCTCCTGGCAGGTGTTGGCCGATCTCCTTATTCAACATACTTTACACCCTAAGGAGCAACTGAGTCTCAGCTGAGTACTATTCATATGTTTGTTTTTCCTGGTTAGTTTTGGCATTATCTCCTGTTCCCCCAGGTTTTAGAAAAAGTGCCACGCACTTTCTGTTACATATATCTAGTTATTCTAATTGTCTTTGATCAATATTCTCAATGGCTTAACTGGTTTTGTATTGTTTTTCCATTTGTTATTTTTTCCTTTAGATTCCTATTCTAACTGAACCTTGGTTTAACAACTTCCATTCAATACTTCAAATTACGTGTTCCTCATTGTTCCGAGTTTTTAGTGCGCAGAGTAGCAGGTGTCCTCCTTTCTATTCTCCCCTACTCTTTTCTGAAGAACCCAACTCTTTGTGCCATGGCTATTAACATCTTATCCCTAAACGCTAAAGGCCTTAACTCACGCTTTAAACGTCAGCTGCTTTGGAAAGAGGCAGTGAACAACAAGGCTGACATTATCTGTACCCAAGAAACACATTTCATGGCCTCCAAACCGCCCATGTGTACTCACAAGCATTTCCCACAATGCTTCACAGCAAACGCACCTACGGAAAAAGCGGGAGTGTTGATAGCCATACGCTCTACAGTGACCTTTAAATTATTGCACTCTGAGATTGACCCCCTAGGCAGGTTTATTATCCTACATGCAACCTTCAATGACCAGATAATGACTCTAAAACATCTATACTCCTAATACCGGTCAAGCACAGTTCTATCAATTGATTGCTGGAAAATTAGCACACTTTAGACAACATCCCCTCATTATATGCAGGGATTTCAACCAAATCGTTGACACAGCATTGGACTCCTCTAATCCCCTAAGGAAAAAGTCCACAGCTGTATCACACTTCCTCTCTACAGAAGATCTTTACGATGCATGGAGATGCTTACATGATACTGAAAGGGACTTCACCTTCTATTCGCACACTCATAATGCCTATTCCAGAATCAATATGTTTTTGGTAGACAAACTTACCCTACAAGCCATACAAGAAGCAAAAATTGGTAATATCACATGGTCTGACCATGATCCAGTTTCAATAAAACTATTTCCTGTAGATCACAAGACAGTGGGTAAAAGGTGGAAACTTAACACCTCCCTACTGACCAACCCGCACTACCAGAAGCATATTGAATCCGCCATTACAGAATTCTTTCAATATAATGCTAATTCTGTGACATGTACTTTCACCTGCTGGAACGCCCACAAGGCAGTTATGAGAGGCCTTTTCATGAAGTTTGGAGCCCAGGAGAAGAAGAACCACAATGCTACCACCTCCAAATTTTTAGCCCAGATTAGCACGCTTGAAAAGGCACATAGAACGAATCCAAACTTAATGTTAGGGAACAAACTGAGAAATTTAAGAAAAGCCCTAAGTGACCATCTCCACTCTAACTTTGACCTAGCCCTGAAGAAAATGAGACAAAATTTCTACGTCCACCACAATAAGCCAGGGACCAGCCTTGCAAAGCAACTTAAAAAACACCTAGTGCAGGCGAACGCCTTCTTGCCCAGGACAAGACTCTCCTCTCCAATCCCAAAGCCATAGCAGACCGCTTCAGCCAATTTTACGCTCAACTCTATAATTTAGCAGAGTCTGGGGCAGCCGCAGCCCCCTCTTCACTTGATATCTCACACTTTTTGACAATCTAAAGTTACCATCCCTCTCCCAGGAACAATTACAAAACATTTCTACTCCCTTTACCGAATCCAAACTTAAAAGGGCGATAGCTTCATTACCACTTCACAAAGCACCAGGGCCAGACGGCTTCAGTAACGAATATTATAAACAATTAGCACACATGCTCAACCCGTTCTTACTCCAAACATTTAACCATACGTTACAAACTGGTACAATTCCGGAAGAATCTCAGCAACAATAACCACTATGTTTTTTTTTATTATTATTAATAAATAGTGCTATATAGTACATTTGCACCTTGCTGTGCATTTATTGCACAAAATTAAAAAGTGTGTCTGCATTGCTGGTTTAAAAAAAAAGAATAAAAAATAGTGCATTTCTTGCACAAAATTGCACATTGCAGGTTTAAAAAAGAATATAAATTTGTGCTAAATAGTACATTTGCGTCCAGAATGAGGAGAGCGTCAAATAAGGAACTTGGTCGTGGTCGTGGTGCTGCTGGTGCTGCTGGTGTTGGTGGTGTTGGTGAAGCTCCTGTTGGAAGGAGAGGACGTGGTTGATCTGTGCCAGCTACACGCACAAGTGAAACACCTTCCTCAGGTGCGAGTAGCCGACAGAACCTTCAACGTTATATGGTAGGCCCGAATGCCGCTCAACAAATGGTGAGGCCAGAACAAGTACAGGCGATAGTAGATTGGGTGGCTGACAATGCCTCCAGTTCCTTCACATTGCCTCCCACCCAGTCCCTTGCTGAAAGCTCAGAGTTGGCACTGGTACCCCAAGGCCATCTGTCTTTCACCTCAGCCCCTTGTAAATCAGCCAAGCAGTCTGAGCCCCAAGTTATGCAGCAGTCTCTTATGCTTTTTGATGACTCTCCTGGTGTGCTTTCCATGGGCCATCCACATAGCCCTGCTCCAGAAGTGGAAGACATTGAGTGCACCGATGCCAAACCACTTCTGTTTCAGGATGAGGACATGGAAACACAACCACAGCACGTCTCTGATAATGACGAAACACAGGTGCCAACTGCTGCGGCTTTCTACAGTGTGCAGACTGACAAGGAGGGCAGTGGTGAAGAGTGGGTGGAAGATGATGTGGAGGATGACGAGGTCCTAGACCCCACATGGAATGAAGGTCATGCAAGTGACGTGTGCAGTTTGGAGGAAGAGGTGGTGGTCGCAAAGAGGTACCAGCACAGCAAAAGAGGAAACAGGTTGCAAAAGCGGAGCGAGCGTCCCCTAGACAGTATGCTTGCTATTACCCACTGCACCCAGGGACCTAGCACACCAAAGGCAGCTCAAAGGAGTTCCCTGGCGTGGCAGATCTTCAAACAATGTGCTGACGACAAGACACGAGTGGTTTGCACGCTGTGCAATGAGAGCCTGAAGTGAGGCATAAATGTTCTAAACCTGAGCACAACCTGCATGACCAGGCATCTGCATGCAAAGCATGAGCTGCAGTGGAATAAGCACCTCAAAATCCAAGAAAGGTCTCAGCCTCCTCCTGCTTCCTCTTCTGCTGCTGCCTCGGCCTCTTCCTCCACCTCTACAGTGCCAGTGTCACCTGCCACCCAGCAAACAGATGATGTGACAGCAACGCCACCATGTCCACCACCGTCCCCAAGCATTTCAACATGGTCCCATGGAAGCTTACAGCTGTCCATCTCCCAAACACTGGAGAGAAAGAGGAAGTACCCCCTACCCACTCGGGATCCCTGGCCCTGAATGCCAGCATTTCATAATTTCTGGCCTTTAAAATGCTGTCATTCCGTCTCGTGGACACGGACAGTTTTAAAAACCTGATGGCGGTGGCTGTCTCACAGTACATGGTTCCCAGCCACCACTACTTTTCCAGACGAGCCATCCCTTCCCTGCACAAACAAGTCGGGACAAGATCAAGTGTGCACTGCGCAACGCCATCTGAGGCAAGGTCCACATAACCACTGATACGCTGACCAGTAAGCACGGGCAGGGACGCTATATCTCTCTAACTGCACACTGGGCAAATGTAGTGGCGGGTGGGCCTGAGGCTGATAGCAGTTTGGCGCATGTTCTTCCACCACCGAGGATTGCAGGGAATTTCTCTTTGCCTCCTGTTGCCTCCTCCTCCTACTCCGCTTCCTCCTCCTCTACCACCTCCTCATCCAGTCAGCGTAACACCTTCACCACCAACTCCAGCATATCTAGGGGGAAAAAACAGCAGGCTGTTTTAAAACTGAAATGTTTGGGGGATAAACCCCACATTGCACAGGAGCTGTGGACGGGCATTGAACAACAGACCGATGAGTGGTTGTTGCCACTGAGCCTCAAGCCCGGCCTGGTGGTGTGTGATAATGGGCAAAATCTTGTAGCAGCTCTGGGCCTAGCCAGTTTGACGCACATCCCTTGCCTGGCGCATGTGCTGAATTTGGTGGTGCAGAAATTTCTAAAAAACTACCCAGATATGTCAGAGCTGCTGCAGAAAATGCGGGCCATCTGTGCGTGCTTTCGGCGTTCTCACCCTGCTGCTGCTCGCCTGTCTGCACTGCAGTGGAACTTCGGCCTTCCTGCTCACCGCCTCCTATGCGATGTGCCCACAAGGTGGAACTCCACCTTGCATATGCTGGAGACACTGTGCGAGCAGCAGCAGGCAATAGTGGAGTTTCAGCTGCAGCAAGCACAGGTCAGTCGCTCTGCGGAACAGCACCACTTCACCACCAAGGAGTAGGCCTCCATGCGAGACCTGTGTACCATATTGCGGTGTTTCGAGTACTCCACCAACATGGCCAGTGCTGATGACACTGTTCTCAGCGTTACTATCCCACTTCTATGCCTCCTTGAAAAAACACTTCAGGCGATGATGGAAGAGGATGTGGCACAGGAGGAGGAGGAGGAAGAGGGGTCAGTTACACGGTTATCAGGCCAGTCATTCACAAGTGGCTCGGAGGGTGGGTTCCTGCACCAGCATAGGCCAGGTAAAAAATGTTCAAGCCAGGCCACAGTTCTGGAGGATGTGGAGGTCAAGGATGATGATGAGGAGGAACCGTGTTCACAGCAGGGTGGCACCCAACGCAGCTCGTGGGCATCACTGGAGCGTGGATGGGGGGATACGGAGGACACAGATGATACATCTCCCACAGAGGACAGCTTGTCTTTGCCTCTGGGCAGCCTGCCAAACATGAGCAACTACATGCTACAGTGCCTGCGCAATGACAGCCGAGTTGCCCTCATTGTAACTTGTGCTTATTACTGGGTGGCCACCCTGCTGGATCCCCATTACAAGGACAACATGCCGTCCTTAATTCCCTCACTGAAGCGTGATCAGAAGATACGCGACTACCAGCGCACGCTGGTAGACACGCTGCTGAGAGCATTCCCAAATGACACCGGGGGCTCAGTGGAAGCACAAGGTGAAGGCAGAGGAGGAGGAAGAGGTCGCCAACGCAGCTGTGGCACCGCCAGCACCTCAGAAGGCAGGGTTAGCATGGCCGAAATGTGGAAAAGCTTTGTCAGCAGCACGCCACAACAAACAGCTCCACCAGCTGATAGGCAACATCTTAGCAGGAGGCAGCATTTCAGCAACATGGTGGAAGAGTATGTGTGCACATGCCTACACGTACTGACTGATGGGTCTGCCCCATTCAACTTCTGGGTCTCCAAATTGGGCACATGGCCTGAACTTGCCCTTTATTCCTTGGATGTGCTGGCCTGCCCTGCAGCCAGTGTATTGTCTTAACGTGTGTTTAGCATGGCAGGGGGCGTTATCACAGGCAAGTGCAGCCACGTGTCCACAGCCAACGTTATTAAAATAAACCAGGCATGGATCCCACAAGACTTGTCTGTACCTTGTGCAGAATACACATTTATAACAGCCTCACACAGCCATTGGTATACTTAAGTGAACTTATTCTTTTTTTTTTTTTTTTTTTTAATATTTCTCAATATTTTGGGGGCTGACTCAATTAGAAAGAAAAAAAAAAAAAACAGTGTTGGCTACCTCCTCCTCCTCCACCGCCACTTCCACCTACACCGCGACGGTCACCGTCTCCGCAACCTCCTACTCCACATCCACCTCCTCCTCCATTTTTTTTAATGTGATTTTAAGTTATTTCCCTATCCACATTTGTTTGCAGGGCCCTTGTCCTACTCTTACCCCCATTTTGCTTCCTTTTGCAGCCCTCTAGCCCTTTCCAGGACTTTTTTAGATCCATTTTAGTGCCCAAAAGTTTGGGTCACCATTGACTTCAATGGGGTTCGTGGTCAAGTTCGGGTCAAGTTCAGGGCCGAACTCAAACTTTTTTGCGAAGTTCGGCTGAACCCGCCGAACCCGAACATCCAGGTGTCCGCTTAACTCTAGTAGTGACGTGTTAAGGGCATATAAAGAGGAAGTTTAGGTACATGTGATTTGTGAATCACATGCACGAACGGACTCCTCCGGGTGTTCCTAACTTCTGAGCATGCGTGTTTTGCACGTACACCTTTGATGGTCCCAACTTCTCTGTACACACAATTCAACAGTCGTACGACGCCTTGTTGTACAACAAAAGTTTTATAGTTTGCGCATCCAACTTTTTTTGTACGACCGTCACGCGTCAGCTGTTGTAATTACGCGTATTAATGGTCGGATGATCGTACAACAAGCTGTTGTACGACCGTTGTTGTACAACCGTTGTACCATGCGTACCGGCCTTAAGTGTTTGAAAGAGGGAGCTTTGCCGGACTCAATGAGGCATGCCCATATAGTTTTAGCCTACAAATCCCAAAAAGATCAATCTTCATATGTCTCGTATAGACCTATTGCTCTCTTGAATGTAGATTTTAAGATTTTGACAAAACTCATCTCCCGACGATTAGTACCCATGATGGCTAGCATCATTGATCCAGATCAAACTGGGTTTATGGCTGGTAGGGTTACGGACGTTACGGGGATTATTTACAAACATTCATGCCTCACATATTAACCACTTGCCGACTGTGTAATGTAATTACATGGTCACAAGGTGGATCCATTGTTCTGGGAGGGCGTACTATAACGTCCTCCCAGAATCGCATTCCCGCGCGCCCCCTAGGGCGCGCACCCGGGAGCATCCATGACCGACGGGTCCCTGAGACCCGGCGCATCACAAATCATGGAAAATGGCCTCTCACAGCGGCCTTTTACCACGTGATAGCGCCGTCAAATGACGGCGCAATCTCATGTAAACAAGCCCCCCGATATCCGGCTTGTCTCTCACCTCTTCGCACGGATCGGTGCAGTGTGATAGGGGAGGGGGAGAGATGGAATGCAGCGGTGCTGTGGGCAGGAGTTGAAGTGCCCACAGCACCGCTATTTGTCAGTCTGGGACCCCTCATCCATCCATCCAGCTCCCTTCACCCATGCATCCGTGCCCACCCATCCATCACCCATGCATCCGTGCTCACCCATCCGTGTCCACTCATCCGTCACCCATGCATCCATGCTCACTCATCTGTGTCCACCCATCCGTCACCTATGCATCCGTACTCACCCATCCGTCACCCATGCATCCATGCTCACCCATCTGTCACCCATCCGTCACCCATGCATCCGTGCTCACCCATCTGTCACCCATGCATCCGTGCTCACCCATGAGTGCCCACCCATCCATCACCCATGCATCCGTGCCCACCCATCTGTCACCCATGCATCCGTGCTCACCCATCAGTGCTCTCCCATCTGTCATCCATGCTCCTCCATCTGTCACCCATGCATCCGTGCTCACCCATCCATCACCCATGCATCCGTGCTCACCCATCTGTGCTCACCCATCTGTCACCAATGCATCTGTGCTCACCCATCTGTGCTCACTCATCCGTCACCTATACATGCATGCTCACCCATCCATGCTCGCTCATCCATCACTCATGCATCTTTGCTCACACATCCGTCACCCATGCACCTGTCACCCATGCATCCATGCTCACCCATTCAGCCATGCTCACTCATGCATCCATGCTCACCAATCCAATCGTGCTCACCCATGCAGCCTCATCCTTGCTCACCCATCCAGCCTCATCCATGTTCACCCATGCATCTGTGCTCACCCATGCATCCATGCTCACCCATGCATCCGTGCTCACCCATGCCTCTGTGCTCTGCCATCCATCTGTGCTCAGCCATGCATTCGTGCTCACCCATCCATCCGTGCTCACCCATGCATCAATGCTCAGCCATGCATCCATGCTCCGCCATCCATCTGTGCTCACCCATGCATGCATGCTCACCCATGCATCTGTGCTCTGCCATCCATCTGTGCTCACCCATGCATCCATGTTCACCCATCTAGCCATGCTCACCCATGCATCCGTGCTCACTAATCCAGTTTTGCTCACCCATGCAGCCTCATCCATGCTCACCCATCCAGCCATGCTCACCCATCCAGGATCATCCATGTTCACCCATGCATACCTGTTCACCCATGCATCTATGCTCTGCCATCCATCCGTGCTCACCCATCCATCCATGCTAACCCATCCATCCGTGCTCAGCCATGCATCCATGCTCCGCCATCCATCTGTGCTCACCCATGCATGCGTGCTCACCCATGCATCCATGCTCAGCCATACATGCATGCTAATCCATGCATCTGTGCTCAGGCATCCATCTGTGCTCAGCCACCCATCCATGCTCAGTCATCCCCATCCACGGCTTATCTACCCCCATTCGTGCCCATTTATGCCTCATTCATGCTCATCCATACCACATCAGTTCTCATCCATGACACATCCATGCCACTACAGTACCCATCCGTGCCACTACAGCACCCATCAGTGCCACTACAGTGCCCATCAGTGCCACCACAGTGCCTCACAATAATGTAATTAGATTTGAAATTGATGCCCCTAGAACGCCTGATGGTGCACCCTACATGTTGGGCTTCTATATGTGGCCAGGCTGTGTAAAAGTGTCACACATGTGGTATTGCCATACTCAGGACGAGTAGCAGAATATATTTTAGGGTTAAATTTTTGCTAGGTAC
The DNA here is from genome assembly GCA_018402905.1 of Glandirana rugosa. Classification (NCBI taxonomy): domain Eukaryota; kingdom Metazoa; phylum Chordata; class Amphibia; order Anura; family Ranidae; genus Glandirana; species Glandirana rugosa. Next base: position 163,505 of record BLSH010012100.1, read on the forward strand.
ATGCTGTGTGTTAGAAATATTGTATAAATGGACAACCTAGTGTAAAAAAAAAATGTGTTTTCATTTTCTTTCCACAGTTTCAAAAAACTGGTGGAAAAAATGAACTGTTGAAAAGACTCACTATGCCTCATAGAATATACGTTGGGGTGTTTACTTTCCAAAATGGGATAATTTTCTTGGCGTTTCCATTGCCCTGGTGCTCCAGGACCTTCAAAAGTGCAAGAGGTAGTCAGGAAATTATATGTGTAATTTATGTCCTTAGAACGCCTGATGGTGCTCCCTGCATGTTGGGCCTCTGTATGTGGCCAGGCTGTGTAAAAGTCTCACACACGTGGTATCGCCATACTCAGGAGGAGTAGCAGAATGTGTTTTAGGGTGTAATTTTTGGTATGCATATGCTGGGTGTGAGAAATAATCTGTTAATATGACAATTTTGTGAAAAAAACAGAAAAAAAAAATCTTCATTTTGCAAAGAATTGTGGGAAAAAATTACTTCTTCAAAAAACTCACCATGCCTCTTACTAAATACGTTGGACTGTCTACTTTCCAAAAAGGGGTCATTTGGGGGGTAGTTGTACTTTCCTGGCTTGTTAGAGTCTCAAGAATTGAGGTCGTCAGTGCATCAGGTGTGATCAATTTTTAGTGATTGGCACCATAGCTTGTAGACTCTATAACTTTCACAAAGACCAAATAATATCCACTAATTTGGGTTATTTTTATCAAAAATATATAGCAGTATAAATTTTGGCCAAAATTTATTAAGAAAAATTACTAATTTGCAAAATTTTATAACAGAAACAAAGAAAAATGCATTTTTTTACAAATTTTTCCATTTATAGCGCAAAAAATAAAAACCCCAATGGTGATTAAATACCACAAAAATAAAGCTCTATTTTTGTGAAAAAAAGGACAAAAATTTCATATGGCTACAGTGTAGTATGCATGAGTAATTGTCATTCAAAATGTGAGAGCACTGAAAGCTGAAAATTGGTCTGGTTAGGAAGGGGGTTTAAGTGCCCTGTGGTCAAGTGGTTAATATAGGATCTAGGGTTGTTGCCTTTATAGATACAGAGAAGGCTTTTGATACTCTTGAGTGGCCCTTTCTGTGGTAGGTGCTCCTCAGAATGGGCTTTCCAATGGTATTTTGTAAGTTGGCTGCAGGTCCTATATAGACATCCCACAGCTGCAGCAAAAATGGGGGGGAGGGCTGTCAACTCATTTTGCTATTTAGGGGAACCCGGCAGGGCTGCCCTTTCTCTCCAACCCTTGTTGCCATCGCTATGGAGCCTGTTGTGGAGGCTCTTCATATGTCCCCCAATATTAGGGGGTTGCGGATTGGCTGTTTGGAGGAGAGGGTAGCCCTGTACGTGGATGATCTTTTATTGTTTTTAAATGATGCTGGACCTTCTCTGAAAGGGGCCTTACAGATACTGGACTCTTACTGGGCTTAAGGTAAACTGGACTAAGTCCCTGTTATTCCCAATAGATATTGAGGCCCGCAATACGGCTTCAAATGATATTCCATTGCAGTGGCCAAAACCTCTCAGTTAATTTCTCTGAATTTGACTGTGATTCTAGGAGACATTGGGTCAAAGTTGAAAGCATGGAAGTCTCTACCATTGTCTTTACTGGGACAGATTAACCTTTTAAAAATGAAAACAATACCAAAACTTATGTATCTTTTTAGACACTCTCCGCAGTGTCTTCCTGGCTCCTTTTTCACAAGACTAAACCAACTTTTTGTCATCCTTTTTATGGAGATCTATGAACCCTATATTAATATTTTTTAGCCTCTCATTTGGTCACGGCCGCATGGTGGTTGAACCCAGATTTATCGAATTCCTCCACCCGGCTGGAAGCCGTGGTGGTAGGATCTATAGAAGCTCTTAAGGCTCTTGTGTTTAGGGGCCGCAGAGCACCTTACCACCTGACTGCTCCAATGCTCAACACTACCCTAGATGTGAGAATTATCCTAAGGATGTGATCTCTCCAAATGCCCCTCAATGGTTAAAGACTACATTTCCTCAACTATATAAATTACTGGATCCTGTTGTTTGGACTAAGTATAATATCAAATTATTTTCCCAGGTGGTCACTGTCTACTTTTTCCACACTCACCTCAACTTTTAACCTGCCTAGCTCTCACTTATTTAGATACTTTCAGCTTTCCCATGCCTTCCATGCCCAGTTCTCACAGGATAATTTAACAATTATACAATCCACTTTAGAATCAGTACTTAGGTCAGAATGTATGGAGAAGCCCACTTCAAGATTGTATTGTCATCTTATCTTAGTCTCCCTCCCGCCGTTGGAGGGTCGTAGGGTTAGGTGGGTGCGAGATATATCGGATTTGAATATGGAGGACTGGAGAGGTGTGTGGGATTTCCCTCTTCGATCTCTGATATCCCTGAGAGACTGCTTGATTCAATTTAAATTGATACATAGAGCATATCTTACGCCATGTGGACTTCATAAGATAAATCCTGTGTGCTCCTCCAAGTGTTGACGGTGTGGTGCGGCTCACTGGACTTCCCACACATCTTCTGGTCCTGTCCACATATAGTCATTTTTTGGGTGGGAGTGGTGGACTTGTTGAACCCTTTTACTTCTGCCCCTCTCTCTTTGTTTGCTGGGCCTAGTGGAGGCTATTCTCCTTACAGAGTAACAGTGGGTATTTGTTACTATCACACTATTTTATGCAAGAAAAGCTATCGCTTTACATTGGAAGAAATCTTCTGCTCCTACATTTCTATATTGGAAACAATTCGTTAATTATAATCTTCAATTGTACAGAGATACCTATATGAATAGGGGATGTCCCTGCAAGTATGATAAAGTTTGGGCTAAGTGGCTGGGTAAGCCTTATATGGCATCTGATGTCCATGGGGGGTACTGAGTACAATCTAAGGTGTGTTCTTTTTTTTTTCTTTGTTTTTCTTATATATGGGGGGTTTCTGTCGATAGAAGCGATCCAAGCTGAGCGAGGTTACATTGTGCAGGAGCCAATTGCCAAAATAATAAGGGGAATGACTAAGATTTTACTTCAGTCAAAAGATTCTTTTTTCTTTTTGTTAATTTTTCCTTTTTGTTATTTTGAATTGATATTTGCTAAGCAATGGGATTGAATTTTGAATATGCATTAATATTTTAGTCCAATGTGTTTGATGTTTTGTTTTGTCTTTGTCTTGTCAGTTTGTTTAACAAGAAATGAATAAAAAAGATTTATAAAAAAAAAAAGTGTATACAGTATGATGCACTTTTTGGAACCAAAAAATACTGTTTTTAAAACCTGTTAGGATTTTTCTTCTTTCTGGAATACATTTTGCTGTTTACTGGAGCCATAATAATAATAATGACAAGAGGCTGATGTACACAATGAAAAGGGTGAGGCGTAAACTTCCCTTGTTTTTTTTTTTTTTTTTTGTGAAACCAGAGTGAAAGAAAGTGAAACCCTACATTGGCACATATCATTACATGCAACAAGTTGTTAAAAATAATGTGACTGAAATGTACAATGTATTATATTACTGAAAATGAAGATGAATTGTTTTAAACAATCACTACTTTTATAATCAGACAGTGAAAATTTTTGCTAAGTATTTCACACATATAAGGATGCTACATCTTAAGCATGGGTTTTAGCATGAGAATCACTAACTAAGCATCCTCACAATATAGAAACCCAGATACATTGAATATTTTAGGGAAACAACAGTAAGTACATATCTTAGAAGTTAACAAATGTCATTCAGTGAACATCCTTGTGGTCAACATGTATTATTGTTGGGGAAGGTCTGACCTGGGGTACAGGGGAGTATTTCCCCAGGCCAGTGCAAATAATATATGTTGGACTGGTGGCCCTGAGTGGAGAATATCCCTTATTCAGACTTTATTTAAAGAGGGAACTGCAGTTAGAGACAACTGCTGTGCAGGGCTGGTTTTAAACAAAATGGGCAAATATGAAAAAATGGGAACCCCATATGCCAAAATTCTGTACTGTGTAACAGGGGTGTCTCAAAAGAACATGGGACAAGCAAATTAATCTGGGGAGGCAAGAGGTGGAATAAATAATATTAAATCTCTACATAATATGCACATAACATTAAAATAGCATCTGTAATAAGCAGCATAACACAGACATACTGACCATAGACAGTACTGTACTGGATAAAAAGAAAATAGGATTGTTTGCAAAAAGTAGGGTTTAGCAATTAGCAGCATAGTTCACCCATATTCAGAAGTATAACACCTCCTCAGCATACACTATTACTTGTCCTGGGAAGAGGATGGGTCCAATAAGCTCACTGTGGAAAAAGAACACACATGGAGGCAGGCCTGGGGCACATTTGGGGAAAAAGGGAAAAGTTGTGGCTTGTTGGCTGAACCACGGCAGAGCCTATGCTTGGCCATATCATGTTAAATGTTGGGCCTAGTTTAATAGGACATGGTTAAAAGGAGTCTACTAGCTTCCGGTTCCGGCGTCGCATGACTTAGCAGCTCTCCCCTTCGGCTCCGCTGACTCGCCACAAATCTGCATTTAAAACCCGGCTGGACTCACCCCACACGTCCGTAGCTGACACAAGAGGACACCGCCGCTCACATGGAACGGTACCTAGACAAAAGCAGCTCCCGAGCGCAGCTCTCCACGCTCCCGACGAACACCCAGGAGCGATCCTCGCTTCCCAACATGGCGGCGGCACAAGGTATGGAGGTCCCTTCTAACACCGCACAGCCCGCCCCCACATCACTAGCAGACTTTCAGACAGAGAAGATAGCTCAGTCTGTAGCTGCACTCCTCTCTCCCACAATATCTGCAACAGTGGAAAGGGCAATACAGACAGGCATGGAACCCTTCAAAAGGGAACTTGCAGAGCACAACGCTCGTATCATAGAGGTGGAAACGAGAGTCTCCTCAATGGAGGAAGAAATATATCACTCTCAGGTAACAGAACAAGCCCAGCAAAAAACTAACCAATACATTTTAGACAAACTCCAGGATCTTGAAAATAGATTGAGGAGGAGCATCTTCTCTTATTGACTTCTGTGCCTCCAAAGTACCAGCAGCTCTGGGCCTCAACACCACTCTTGTGGTAGAAAGAGCCCACCGAGTAGGCGCGCAAACCACGGATTGTCACACACCGAGACCGATAATTGCCAAATATCTCAATTTTGCAGATAAAACGTCAATCTTACAAAAATACTGGAGTATCAGATCACTAGAAGTTGAAGGCATTAAGACATTAATTTTCGTGGACTATTCCCCAGAAGTGTCCAAACAATGCAAAGCCTTTCAGCACATTTGCACCGCACTGTTCTAACAACAGATCAAGTTTACCTTGGCGTACCCCGCGATACTGCGCCTGAGGGCCCAGAGCGGAGAACAACTTACATTCCATGACCCACACAAAGCTGAAGCTTATCTGAGATCATTAAACATTGAAATTCAGGTGACTCCCTCCTCAAAGATGGCCTCCCCATCACGTCAGCTCAACCAACACAGCCCTAGGAAAGAACCAGCGAAATGGCTCAAACCTTCTGGAGACCATGGATTTTAATGGTTTCACTGAAATTCGCTGACTTTCCTCTTTTCAGAATACCTGGTTTACCATCATCCCCGTAGGGAGCGGCCCTCCGCTTCCAGAAAAGTCCTGTTAAACGACAACTATTTTTTTACCCTAAGCAATACAACCCCTCTGCTTTTTTTTTTTCAACAAATTTTATTGAAATTTTCCAAAATATACAAAAATACATTATCGGGTATTGAGGCAGAGGAAGATGACATCTGAATAAATACAAACAAAATACAGTGAGGTAAATTATTTTAGCATAAAGGAGGGCACAACCTCCATCTCGCGAAGAACTTTTTTACCTGGAGGAATTTTGTATTAATGGTGTCCTGCTTTTCTAAGAAGAGCAGAGAGAGAAGGGTGTGTTTAACTTGGCCTAGAGCAGGCGGTGTTTGCTGGATCCAGGATTGCATGATGGATCGTCTTGCTGCCAAGAGGCATAGATGGGCCCAGTCAGAACAGGTGGAAGATGAGGGACGTGGTGGGGGGTTCGGTGGATTCCTGCTGAAGAGACATAGAATAGGGTCTTTTGGTAGATTGTTGCAACTGACTTTATCGATGAATGTCAGAATTTTGTCCCAGAAGCGTGCAATGAAAGGGCATAACCAGAGTCTGGTATAGAGATGGCCAGTGTGGTATAGACATGGCCTATGGATGTGGCGCCACGGGCAGATACCATGTTTTGGTGCCCCTGGGGAAAAAAACCATAGGAAGATATGCTCTATGTGCCAGCTTAAATTGCGTTTCCCTCCAGGTTTCTGCCGTCACTAGGGAACATATCTTTTTGTAGCCAAGAAGGATTTGTTTGGGTGCTTGGGAGTTGTCAAGTGCCGAGCTCCAGGGGCGAAACTGTTGGGTCGCATATTTGGAAGCTTGGTGTTGGATCAGGTATCCATATATTTGGGATATGGAATAGTTACCATTTGAAAGTAAGTTATCAATAAAGGAGGTAGCGCAGGGGTTTTGGTGATTGCCAAAATATGATCGTATGTAGGATTTGGCTTGCAAATAATGGAAACAATGAGCTGGTGGTAGGGCGAAGTCGCCCTTGAGGTCTAGAAATGATTTGAAAGTTCTGTGGCCCGAGTTTAACATTTGGGAGTTCTGTGACAGTCCCCTGGCCGTCCAGGTAGTGAAAGCTCGTGAATCAACTGAGGGGGGGAACATGGGGTTCCCCAAGATGGGAAGGAAGGGGGAAATTGAGGAGGGGAGATGAAGCAGCTTCCTTGTTTCCGTCCAAGCCAAAATGGTATCCATGAGAACTATGTTATGTTTTATGTGGGGTGGGAGAGAAGTTACCTTAGCATGCAAAATGGCAGACAAGTTGTAGGGGGTGACAATTTAATTTTCCAGACCAAAATTGGAGTAAGTGGACTTGCCCGCATTCCAGTCAAGGCCATTTCTTAGTAGGCAGGCTAAATTGTAGAGTCTTAGGTTGGGCAGGCCCGCCCCACCCCCGCTCTTCAGGAGGCACAGTTTTTGTAAGGCAATTCTGGGTCTCTTGCCCCTCCAGATAAATGAAGCGAAAGCTGAATGAAGTTTTTGCACATCCTTGTGCTTGAGGAGGTGAGGTAGTGTTTGAAGGGGGTATAGTAGTCTATCAAATGGGATCATTTTTGATAAGATGGAATCTCCCGAAGAGCGAGAGGGGGAGGGACCGCCAGGCAATCAGGTCTTTTGTGATTTTTGATATGAGTTGTGGGTAGTTTAGGGAATAGAGAGAGGACGGGTCCCTACCTATAAGAATGCCAAAATATTTAATCTACCCTTGTGCAATCAAGAAGGGGGAGGAGGATCTCCAAGACTCCGCTTTACGTAAGTTGAGGGGTAGTACCTCACTTTTGTCGAAGTTAATTCTCATGCCTGCACACTCCCGAAACATGTGGAGGGTGTGTTTTAGGTAGTGGAAGTCTTTGGGAGGGTCTGAGGAAAATAGGACTATGTCATTGGCAAAAAAGGGCCAAGCGGCATACCCTATTGCCCATGATGATTCCGCTGATCCCTTGGGCGGCATTGAGTATACGTGAGAGAGGCTCTATGGCCAAATTAAAGAGGAGTGGTGAGAGTGGGCAGCCTTGGCGGGTTCCCCTGGCTAGCGGGAATTCCGGGGACATAAAGTTAGGGGTAACTAGCCGTACGGTGGGTTTAGCGTACATTTCATGAATGAAATTAGTAAAGGAGCCCTTGAAGCCGAAAGTAGCCAGTACCCTGGAGAGCCAATCGAAGCTGATGTTGTCGAACGCTTTTTCGGCGTCCAATGTTATTATGTCGAAGTCGCTGTCAGGGGACCGTTTGGCCTGTTCCAGGGTCAGGAGTACCTTCCTGATATTCAGGGTAGCAGATCTACCCTGGATGACACCAGATTGTGCAGGATGGATGATAGTGGGGAGTATGTTGGCCAGACGTGAAGCGATGATCTCCAATAGAATTTTCGCATCAACGTTTATGAGCAAGATTGGTCTATATGAACCAGGGGATAGCGGATCCTTATCCTTTTTTGCCAGGAGTTTTATATAGGCTGAGTGGCCTGTTGGTAAATAAGGCCCTCCATCCCAGATGGAGGTGTAGACTAGCAAGAGTGTCTCTGGGGTAAAGTCAGCTGTCAATTTGTAAAAATCAGACGACAGACCGTCCGGGCCTGGTGCTTTGTTTGCGGCTAGTGATTTGATGGTGGATTGGATTTCTGTGAGAGTGATGGGTGCATTTAGAGTCTCAAGTTGGGCGGAGGTAATAGTGGGAAGGTGAGCGGTGGTTAGCAAGGCAGCCGCTTGGTTTGTGTCGACTTGGTCTTCCGTGTGTAGGGCCTTGTAGTAGCTTGTCAGGATGTTTTCTATTCGGGATGGTTCTGATACAACGTTACCCAGTGAGTCCTTCAGTGCTGGAATATGGGTTGGGGTGAACTTGCCTGATACCATTCGAGCCAGAAGCTTTCTGGCTTTGTTGCCGTGTTTATGGAAAAATAATTTCATATGGAATTGATTTATTGATTCCTGCTGGGCAGACCAGTGGTCGAATGTTTGTTTGGCATGTTTGGCATATTGCCAGGCTCGGATGTTATCAGGGGTTTGTAATTTATTCAGCTGCCGATGTGCTTCTGTGAGTGCGTTGCTGGCTGTCTGCATATTGGCCAAGGTTTTTTTCTTGAAGTGGCGAAGGAGATAATACGACCTCTAAGGAAGGCCTTGCCTGCCTCCCAATAGAGGTTAGGGGACAAGGTGTAGTCTTTGTTGGCTGTCGTGTATTCCGACCAGGCCTGTTGGAGGGCAATTTTCAGGTCTTCATTGTGGAATAAATAAGATGGGACTCTCCAAGGTGCGCCAGGCGCAAGATGAGTAAGAATGACGAGTTTGACCACTATGGTATGGTCTGAAATGGCCATGTCTTCAATTGCTGTGGACGCTATCATGGGCAGAAGAGTGGGAGATGCAAAAATATAGTCCAGTCGGGAGAATGTTTTATGAGGGGAGGCGTAAAAAGTGTATTCCCTATCGATGGGGTGAAGCATACGCCAGACATCAGTCATGAGGAGAGTGTCTACGGCGTTGGCTAGCGGGGATGGGTGGCCGTCGGTTGAGGAAGGGGAGGCGGACAGATGTGTAGTCCGGTCGTCAGCAGGGTGCATGGTGGAATTAAAATCACCTCCCATTAGTTGCATGGGTTCCGTAATTTGGAAGGCCCAGGAGGTCAAATTTTGAAAGTATGTGTGCGTCGGGGAGATATCAGCATATACATTGGAAATGTCGAGCTTCTTACCAGCTAAGGTGAGGTGGAGGGTGACTCTACGACCTACGGAGTCGGAAACTGTGTTACGGATAGAGAAGGGAAGTTTTCTATTGAGGAGAATGGCCACTCCCCGCCTTTTTCCCAAGTGCGGGGGAGCCCACCACCTCGCCCACCCATAGTTTGCGGAGTCTTGGTAAATCCTCCACTCCAAGATGAGTCTCCTGGAGTAGGGCCACATCCGCCTTGAGTCTCTTTAGGTGTCTAAGGACTTGCATGCGTTTTTGGGGGGACCTTAACCCTTTGACGTTCCATGTAACCATTGTTAGGTTACTCCCAGGCTTGGGGGGATCCATAAGTGAGAAAAGAAGAGAAATTTATTGAGAAGGCCACATTGGGAACATCCTAGAACAGCATCCCCCGAAGCCAGGGAGTGGACACAGAGCAAAACATAGCTGATTGAAAAACAAGAACAACTTAGCAGAATAGCAAAAACATCAGAAGAATGTACCATAGAAAGTAGGTTTTAGGGACCTTAATTCTTTCCGCATGGGGGGGACGATCTCAACACAACTTTGTCCACCCCTGCCATTGCGCGTAATGTACCTGGTAAACCCAGAGGGTGAAGGACAGGGTTGGGGGGGAGGGGAGGAGCGGGGGGTGGGGAAGATAGGGGTGAAGGGGAGGGATAGGGGAAGGGGGGTAGGGGAGGGGGGAGGGTATGGGGGGAAGGGGGAGAGGGAG
>BLSH010012100.1:179683-191655 GCA_018402905.1 Glandirana rugosa
CACCACAAATCCAGGCCATAATAAGGAAATTCCCACAGATAACCCTAAAAATACACTAGACGACCAACACCCAAATCACTCCAGTTTATACAGGTACGGACATCCCTCCGAAACTACCAACCCACCAACCAAAGATATTTAAATCTCTCACATACCCTTTCCTCATCCATCAACATACCCCTGCATCCATCTCAACTCGCTTGGGCCTGACATTTCAAGCCCAGGCATGGCTTGAAACCCCACAGGCCCTGGGCCTTGGCCTGAAAAGTTTTTTTCAGGCCCAAGCCCAGGCCCCAAGACCATTAAAATTACGTTTTAGAACCCCGGACCCGAACCCGGACTTTTTTTGAAAAGTCCGGTTCCGGGTCCCGGACACCCCAAAGTTCGGTACGGACCCGAACTTTACAGTCCGGGTTCGCTCAACTCTACCTACGTCCCCATACAACTACCTACTCCTTTCCCATACACTCTCTAAATTTATAGAAACCAACCACCCAACCATCAAAGCCTCCCTACAGGCATGGACATATTTGACCTCACTAAACCCACAACCAGCAGATCACATAAAAATCCCAATAGACACCCTTAAAGGAATAATACCGGACCTAAACACCACCCCATGGAAGCAATGCTACATTAATCACCTTCAACAGCTCTACGACAAAGAGAACTTAATTTCATTCCCTACCCTAAGAAAAAAATATAACTTACCATCCGAGTTTTACACATATATAAGAATACATCACTATCTACGTTCACATGAGATCCTTGTAATAATTACCATCCCTACTAAAGTACACCAGTTCTTTAAAACTTCATCCCACAGAGGTCATGGAATCTCGTTTTTCTATAGTATCATCAATGAAACAATTTTCCCAACCAGAACCGCATCTATAGAAAAATGGGAATCATCATTAAACCTCAACTCAACAGATGAAAATTAGCAGAAGATCTTTCAATACTCAGCTAAAACCTCCAAATGCGCAAACCATTGGGAATCCTACCTAAAAATATTGCATATGTGGTACCTCACGCCATTAAAACTTTCGAAAATTTATCCCACCACCCAACCACATTGCTGGCGAAATTGTGGCGATCTTGGATCCCTTTTGCACACAATGTGGTCCTGCAAATCCCTAACATCCTACTGGAATGCAGTTTTTAAACTAATAGCGGAGATCACTGGCCATATAATTAGCCCAAACCCAAAAATGGCACTACTACACGTAGGATTAGACTCACTCCCTCCCTCCTCTAGACACATCATTATACACACCTTATATGCTGCAAAAATAATCATCACTAGGAAGTGGAAATCTACTGACATCCCAAGCGTAAAAGAAACCATAGCAGAAATCAATCACCAATATGATATGGAAAGAATGTTCGCCCTAATTAACTTCTCATAACCAAAATTCCTCATAAAATGGGCCTTATGGTCACAAAGTACCAAATCCATAAGCATATAAAATATCACAAGATAAATTGGATAACAGTAAATTAACTATAGATCCACCTCTGCAAGTTACTACTTCCCTCCCCCCTCCCCCCTCCCTCTTATTCCCTCCCCCCTCCCTCTTATTCACACAATGTTATACTTGAGTACTCGTACCCGAAACCTAATCTAATAGAGAATATTGTTCATACTTTGTAATCAAGTTTCTATATGCTACTGATCCAATCATACATTCCCATGGTGATGTAAAGTCTCTTTTCTTATGTTCACTCTATTAACTAGACGTGTACTCTCAACATGTTAAAAACTATGTATGTTGTTGTAATCATAAATTTCAATAAAAACTTATTGGAAAAAAAAAAAAAAGAAAATAGAGTGTGGCCGGGTATGCCAGGCTGAACTTGATATTGAGGTCATGCAGAGTGGAGCATATCGGGGAGAATGATTTCCGTTTATGCATAACTTCTGGGGAATAATCAGCAAAAATCAGAAGGTTGTGGCCCTCAAAAGTTAAAGAGTGAGACTTCCTGAAGCTTTGTAAGATGGTTTGCTTGTCAGTATAATTTAGGTAACGTACAATGACTGCTCTGGGCTTAGAGCGGGTATCTGAGGGCTGCCCCATTCTGTGTGCTCTTTCCACTGTGCAAGATGCGCGGAGTCCTAGCAGATCCGGTATGGCCACTGTGCATATTTTAGGCAAGGTGTGGGGGGGTAGAACTCGGGAAGGCCTATGATCCACAGGCTATTTCTTCTGGCCCTATTTTCTAGATCTATGACTTTATCCTGGAGCTCCTTCTGTGATGTGGTCAGTTTGGCGACTGCTGCGATTAGAGCGGTGGTATCATCCTCAACATTAGAGAGCCTGTCCTCTGTCTGTTCCAGTCTGGAGGCATGTGCCTGTAATTCTCTGTGCAGCTGTTCAAACCACTTTTGCACTGCAGTGTCTACAGCCTCTGTGATGATCGGTTGCATAAGGGTCATCACTGCCTGTGCTATATCAGCAGGGGATGAAGGCTCCACTGCAGGGGGTCCCGGTGGCCGATGTGAGGGCAGGGTAGATGGAGTGTCAGTGTTCTGGTGAGGGAGGGATGCAGTCAGCTTGGCTGCGTAAGACTGTACCTGTTGCTGTGGCTGAGCAGCGGCGGCCATGTTTGCTGCGGCGAGTGTCCCCTCTCCTCCTAAGGACGGCTGTGCTGCGGGTATCCTGTGTCCAGACCGCTCCACGAATCAGTCCATAAAGTACCCTGGTTCCGTGGGAGGGGGATGCTGGGGTGTACGACCGGGTGAACATCGATTTGAAGGCTGGTTTCTAGGCAGGGGAGCGGAGCTAATGCCTCCTAGCTCCTCTCCATACGGCGCCGGAACCGGAAGTCCAACCCCTCGGCTTTGATATTTTTCTCTTTATATGTTATGGTTACTTCACATATGCACAGTATATATTGCCTCTGTTAACGTGTCTTCTTTTTCAAGCTGTTATACTTTAACCAGCAGGCTCCCTTGTTTTCATTGTATAGCCTCCCCCAGCCAGCTAGCCCTCATTGAATCAAAGGCAACCCGACTCCTATCTCATTCATCAATCCTGGCGGGTCACGGCTCTCATCGAATCGTTATATGGGTGGGTTCTGAGGAGCCGGTTGATGCTATACATGTGGAAAGAAGTGAAGCCCCAAGCTGGTATGTGTTCTATATTCATCTGTTGTATTTGTTCTTATATTACACAAATTTTCAATTATGTGTTTTTCTGGTTTCAAACCCCCCTCCCTTTCCACACGTACTACAGGGAAGCCCAATCCCCTTAGTTTTGACACTGTTTCACCAACTTCATATCACTAACTCCAGCCAACCAAACCTCAACTCTAATAAACCCCTGTGAGATTGATATCATGGAATGTCAAGGGGCTCAGGTCCCCAAATAAAATAATTAAAATCCTTAGACATCTCAAAAGACTGAAAGCAGACTTAGCTCTTTTACAGGAGACACACCTAAAAGTCCAGGATTTTGCTAGGATGAAGAAGCTGTGGGTGGGTGAGGTCGGGGGCTCTGAGGCGTCAGACAGAAAAGCCTGAGTCCTGGTTCTTATAAACAAAAATCTCTCCCACAAAATCATTTCATGCGACAAAGACGAGCAAGGGCGATTCCTTTCAATCCTTATACAAATAGGTAACAGACACTTTCAAATCACAAACATATATGCTCCTAACAATCCGGGCCAATCCTTCTTTTCTTCCCCCGCAATTCCCACACATAATCGGTGGCGACTTCAACTCCCCAATGCACCCAGTAGAGCAGTGTTTTTCAACTCCAGTCCTCAAGGCACACCAACAGGTCATGTTTTCAGGATTTCCATGAGTTTGCACAGGTGATTTGATCAGTTTCACTGCCTTAGTAATTACCACAGCTGTTTCATCTGAGGGAAATCCTGAAAACATGACCTGTTGGTGTGCCTTGAGGACTGGAGTTGAAAAACACTGCAGTAGAGGATAAATCATATAGCACCCCCCCCATAAAAAATTTTGTCCACCATTATTGCCTTTAGCCTCCCTCATGCAGTCAAATCATCTGAACGATATTTGGTGCCTTTTCCACCCCACTGATAGGTTCTTCACCTTTTTCTCTCCCCCCCACAATTCACTCTCAAGAATTAACTACTTCTTTGGCTCATATAATCTTACCCCCTTAATACAGGCAACTGAAATCCATGACATAGCAATTTCTGACCATGCACCAATCTCATTATCTGACCCAGGCCTACCAAATCCCCCAAAACTTTGGCGCTTTCCTGCCTTCCTAGCAAATAACAGAGATTTCAAAATGTACATAGCTAAAGAATGGAAAGAATATGCTTCGACCAACTCAGAGCATAGAGACAACCATAACCTCTACTGGGAGGCAGCCAAAGCCTACCTCAGAGGCAGAGTAATCTCCTTCGCCTCTTCTTTCAGAAAACTAAACCTTAAACAATACCAAGAGACCAGCATACGCCTTCACGCTGCACAACAACAACTCTCAGCAAACAACACTCTCGAACACAGAAATAAATGGCATAAGGCAAAGAGAGCTTTCGACTCTTGGGCTGACATATTAGAACTAATGAAACAATCCCACCTAGAAGCTGCCCTATATAAATTTGGTAACAAATCAGGCAAAATGCTTGCTAACCTGTGCAGAGGGCCGCATAAACTAACCTACATAAACTACCTGCGCAATTCCGAAGGGAAAATAACCTCTATCCCACAGGAAGTGAACAAAATTATGTTACACTTCTACAAATCCTTATATGCCAAAGATCCCATCGACCAAGAAGCCGCCAGGTTATTCCTAGATAAAATTCCCTTACTCAGGATAGCCCCTTCTCAACTAGAACAACTGAATGCCCCCATCACCATTGGGGAAATAAACAACACTATCAAATATCTTGCACCCAACAAAGCCCCCGGCCCCGACGGCTACACAGGGGATTTTTTTTTTTTAAATCAAAAAAGGTTTTATTGAAAAATACAATCAGATCAAGTATACAGAGAAAAAAAACACAATTCCATTATTCCATTTTGAAAGAGGTCAAAGATAAAGTTAACATAGAAATCGTACACATTTAACATTCAGTAGACCATGAGCCTCCCCCGCCCAGTTATGGCATGCATCTTTTCCCATTTTGTTTTCGTTCCCAGTGAAGGAAGCATTTCCCCACTTGGCAACATCCTATAACCTGGGAGCTCAAGCTAACTTCACAGCCCTGGGCTCCCCTCTTTCCCAGTATTTAAATCATTCGGTGGACCCAGTCAATGAGCGTTACATAGGACCCTGCAACAGCCTTGTCATCGCTAGTTCTTCAGGACTCAAGCCCGGTGTGTCCAGCCACGGTGCCCAAAGCTTCTCAAATTTCCTCTCATTGCCTCTGTGTTGGTAAATGTATTTCTCCATTATTAAAGTATTACCCATGTGTGCTACCCAGGTGGAAATGTTGGGAGGAGTAGACGTCTTCCACCCCAGCAGAATCACCTTCCTGGCCTGAAACAGAGCCCTGGAAATAGCCTCTCTCGTCCCCCCTCTGGGACCTTCTCCTCCAGTACACCTAGGAGGCAACCAGCTGGGGCAAGCGTGACATTGGTCTGAAAGACTCTGTTAATTGTCAACAGGACCTCCCTCCAGTATCTATGGAGCTTTGGGCATCTCCACATCAAATGAATGAGGTCTCCCGGCTCCCTTCTGCATTTTCCACAGGTTGGGTCTGTTAGTTTGCCCATCCTATGTAATTTGACCGGTGGTATAGTGAGCCCTTAGTAATATATACAATTGGGAAATCCTCTGAGATATATTTAAAGAGCTCATGGAGACGGAGAGGAGTGCCTCCTCCCACTGCTCTCCAGTCAGTGGACCAACGTCTGCCTCCCAATGAGCAAGTGCCCCAACGGGGTGGGCCTTTAGGTAATCCCTGAGCAGTAAGGAGTAGCACCGAGAAATAAATCCCTTAGTGCCTCCACTACTACACAGCAGGTGGAACACAGGGGCTGGAGAGTGTGCCACAGGGGAATGTTTTAAATCCCTACGAGACATTATCTCCCCAACTCTCCTAGAAGTTTATAACGGGATATGGTTAGGCGGTTCTTACCTCCCAACGGGGGACCAGGCTTTAATCAAACTACTCTCAAAAAAAGGGACAGACCCCTTAGATCCAGGTTCATATAGACCAATCTCCCTATTAAACCTAGACGTGAAAATTCTTTCTAAAATGATTGCCACAAGACTCACTGACATTCTCCCCTCCATCATACATCCGGCGCAATCAGGTTTTGTGAAGGGTCGGACGACCTCCCTAAACATTCGGAAAGTCATGATGGTACTGGAACATGCTAAAGCCAACCCCAAAACTAACCATGCCATCATCACATTAGACGCGGAGAAGGCTTTTGATAATGTTAGCTTCAGCTGGCTTTCCCTAGTTCTTCAAAAACTAGGCTTTCTTGGTCCATTCACCCATCTCATTAACGTTATGTATGCCTCTCCGACTGCCAGCCTGGTGGTGGCAGGCCTCTTGTCAGTAAATTTCCACCTTTTTAAAGGAACAAGACAGGGATGCCCCCTATCCCCCCTCCTCTTCAACATGGCTATGGAACCCCTATCTAAATACCTATCCAGCATGGCCCCTCTACACGTAATCCGAATAGGAGACACAGACATCCGCACCGCCCTGTTTGCAGATTTTGTACTCATTTTCTCATCTAATGCCACGCCCGATCTGACCACAATAAAAAACACTTTCGAAGCATTTAGGAAAATCTCAGGTTTAAAGATCAACTTCAATAAAAGCAAAGTTCTCCCACTAGCCTCAAAAAGTAACGCTTCCTGTTTGTCATCTTCACCTTTGCCGATAGCCAAATCCTATATCACATATTTAGGAATAAAAATTGGTCCCACACCTTCCTCCCTCTACACCCTCAATTACCCTCCACTGCTTCAAAAACTGACCAAGGAACTGGAGAATTGGATGGAGCTCCTGCTGTCGCTTCTGGGAAGATGCCACCTATTTAAAATGGTCACCTTTGCCAAATTGCTATATCCCCTACAAACTATTCCTCTGCTGTTAAAACACAAAGACACTCGGCTACTTGAAAAAGCCATTACAAAATTTATCTGGCGTGCTAAACACCCTCGCATTGCCCATACCAAACTGCAGCTTTCCGGGAGCAACGGGGGAGCAAACCTGCCCAACATAAGAGTGTACAACCTAACTTGCCTAGCACATATAGCTTAGACTGGATCACAGAATCTAGTCAGTACTCCAATTGGTCTCTCGAATCTCAACTAGCACACCCCTATTCATTAAAAGGCCTTCTACATTCAAAATGGAAAAGTATGCAACCCCACATACAACACAATACTCTGCTGCGGGATACAGCCATTGCTTGGAGGGAAATCCGGAAAAAAATCAATCTGCCGCTCTATATCTCCAAACACCTCCCCATCACTGGAAATCCAAACTTCTCCCTGGGCAACGACTATACAGCATTTACTATATGGAAACAGAAAGGTCTCTCTCACCTCCACCAACTCTTCCACCCAGACACAGGTCTGCCTCTCTCCTTCTCGTCCCTGGCTCGGAACTACGGCCTCCCAGCCTCCCACAGTTTCCACCATGCCCAATGCATGAGCTTTGTGACCTCCCAATGCCAGGACAAAAACAAAAGATTTCAATCCTCTCTGCTGGATAAATGTATCACCCTGGACAAATATTCCATCTCCAATATGTATAAACCTTTGATCTTGCAATGGACACCTGCCTCCCTCTCTAATTCATCTTCAAACTGGATGAAGGATTCCCAACAGAGAACCAAAGTTCCAAGCTACTCAAAGGGTACAGGAAAGTTCTTCTCTTGACTCCATGCAAAACCTGGAGGGAAACACAGCTAAAACTGATTCATAGAGCCTACATACCCTTCCCCTTTGACAAAGAAAACCCATTGAGCTCTTCATGTCCGCTATGCTCTCTTCACAAACCATCTCTGGCGCATCGCTTCTGGCCCTGTCCCTCTATATGCTCTTACTGGGACCAAATCCTAACCTTTATCTCTGGAATTACCTCCCTTACTATACCCACTTTTACTCCTCTTTGGGTTCTGGGACTGCTCCACCCCCTCTCAGACAATGGACATCCTCTCTTCCCCCCACAGTGACACTTCTCAAGAGGGAACTCACATCTCTTCTATCCAAGGAGAAAACCCTTACAGATATCTCCCAAAAGAACACCAATGCCCGCTTTTTTACAAGATGGGCTACTTTTATGCAATCTCTATCCACAGAGGAAAATGAGGCCTACCGCTCCCCAGTTATCCTATTCCCAACATACCTACAACTTCTCGGCCCCAGTGAAATGGAATAAACTACACCCTCGTCACAACAAGAGATGCCTCCCCCTTCAACTAGCACCAAGTACAATGGACCACCTTGCTCTTTCAGTCACGTGAGAATTTGTTTCAATTATACCTTCTATACATATGTATATTGGGTGATACCCATGCTACTTATTCACCTATGTACTGAGTCAGTCAGATGTTCCTTAAGTCACTCCCTTCCTCCTCCCAAGGTACTCTGCCCCCCCTTCCTCCTTCCCCATATCCCTCCCCTTAATCCTTTAGTTCTTTTTCATTCCATCCATTTCTCCAGGTCTTTAAAAAAAGAAAAATGATGACTGAGTTCTCACTTCAGATATGATATATAGCTGTCATTCATTATGACTGTTCTCTTTTCTGATCCTTGAGAAAGTTAGTTCCATGTATATAGCTCATGGTATATTTTTTTACTAAGTCTGCATAATGTGTTGTCTAACTCTTCTCTTGCCTCTGATGTTACAACAATATTTGTACATGAACTCTTTCATCCAATAAAATTTACTTAAAAAAAAAAAAACAATTAGTTTACTCACTGTATACTTGAACCCACAACATATTCCATAATTTTTGTGTCACAAATGAGAACCTCACAGACACTCATAAACTCAAGACATAGTATATATCAAAACATTTCTCTATGTTTTCTGCATGTAGGGGAAGGGTAGATGAGTCGTAGTTGTTTGTCACATCCCCCATGTTTCCCTCCTCATTGGGCGCCAAGCAAGGGTCACATGAGAGGCCTACCCCAACCTAACCTCTGGGCTATGCTAAGCACCTTGTACAGGGTAACTTTCCTACACATGGGGTACATTTGCTTTGTGCTGAGGCTGATGTGGGGGAATACTTAAGGTGTGCCTCCACTGTTATAAAATGAATGTACACCATGTACACTTGCAATGCAACTGCTCCCCTTGACAATGTAATCCTTCTCTGTAATCTGCATTTAGGAGGGACATGCTGAGCCTTGTCCACATCCACCTGTCCAGTTTGTTCCACTAGCATTCCCTAGTAGCGGAGTGGGCCCCGCTGTGCACTCTGTGAGGGCTCCACATGTGTGCTTAACTTGACTCTTGAACTTCCATACCTCTGTACATGAGAAACTCTGTGGTGCAAATCTGCATCCGTCACTCTGGAAGACAGACCACTGGTGGAAGGAGTATCAAAAACATCTCCCTCTCTACTATAGGCCATTCCATCTATACCAGGTACACGCTATCAACAGGCTGATAAGTAAAACTTCCATTACCCTAGGCAACCACTTGTGTCTTCACACCACTCCACTCCACACTGATGTCTGCATACCCCAATGTGTTTAAGATCCATTCAGGGGACTATGTGTGCCGGTTACTTGCTTTACACCCCGTTCAGTAACCTCAGACCAGGCAGGGACAACGTTTCAAATGCTTTTCTAAGAAAGTGCAAAGGCAATTACAGAGTCCAACATTGAAAGACATAATTCTTCCCAATTCCCTAACTCTAACTACAGGCTGTTCGCTGCCCCAGCTGCAAAATTAGTAATTGTTTAACACAGAACCGATTAGAGGAATTCTTCCAGAGATGGTGTCCTTGGGATGAACCCCAGATACTGATGACTTTACACCCAGGCAGTAATGAGTGACATTCTTCGGCTCCTTGCTGGTATTGTTCTCCATCTCATTCTCTTACGGGCATTTGACATGATGCGGGCCCGGACCTCTCAGCTCTCTACTAAAGACTTTGTGTGGCCTCTTCACTGGATATCTCTACAGAACACATTACGGGCCTTTCTTTTGGGGGGTCTTCCCCAGGGGCTTCTCTTCCCTCCTACTGGACCACTGTCCTATATTTATATATCATAGAGAAGAACCTGCCTAAAGATGGAAGAACCAGGAAAGGCATTAACTCCTACCATCCCGGCCGGGACAGTGCCTAGCTAGCTGTTTTACCCTGCTTACATGCAAATAAAATGAGGACTAAAAATAGTCATAGGTGGGGGGAGTGGAATACCCTCAGTGTGGCTAGTAACGGGGAGGAAAAACTGCTATGGGATCAAAGCATTTTCACCATCAATGGTCTATAGGAGGAACACTAATCAGCGTCTGTGGCCAGTGGGAGAAAAAATCATTAGCATCAGTGGTCAGTCTCAGGAAAAATTATTAGTGTCAGTGATCAGTAGGAGAATATATTTCCAGCATTGGTGGTCAGTGGGAAGAACAATTATCAGCGTTGATGGTCATTGGAAGGAAAAATCATCAGTCATGTTCAAAGGAAAAATAAATCATCAGCATCAAGAATCAGTGGGAGGAAACTCAGTGTCAGTGATTAGCAGGAGGAAATAATGCATGTTGTATTGTTTGTCAGAAGTGAACATTATCACATATGTATAAGGTGGAAGGGTCTTAAAGGTTTTTTTTCTAGATAGGGTTCTCTGCAGCTTTAATAAAAATTAAAAGGTTCATTGCTGTAACACTGTGTTTAAGCAGCAGTTTTTTTCCCCTCTTTATCACAGTGTCACTGACTTGAAAGAAGCAGACAAACTCCTGTGCCACTATTTGAAGCAGAGCCCAAATTTTTTAGTCCAGTGTAATCTGTGCCCATAACAGTTCAGGCAATCTGGATTTCTCTGAAATGCATGTGAAAGTGTCAGGGCTCCCTGACTGGCTGCTTCATCATAAACACAAATTACACTGAACTTCAGGTGTGTGGATCTGCTGCACACATTGCATAGCTGTCAACAGTCCCGAAATGCCTGGGACATTCACAAATTTTTGACAGTTGTCCCGATCAGACCTTGTCCTGGGTTGAGTCCCAGAATTCAAGGTCTGTCACCGACAGTTGAGCTACTCACTGTGCAGATAGTGCCAAAACACATGCTACCAGGTGGGACGGGCGAGAACAGTTACATCACAGATGCACCGATTACTTACCTGGCTAAAATCCCTACACTCAGCACATAATTTATTATGGCTGCTACATTAATGATATTATAATAAACTGGAGTGGATCCATCGAACAGTTTTCATCCTTTGCGGCCTTCTGCAACAAAAAACAACTTAGGCCTACAGTTCACACATGTGATAGACCCTCACAAGCTTGCCGTTCTTGATCTTGAGCTCTCACATGAAGAAGGAAAGAATATAGTCTCACAAAACCACTGCAAACCAACGAGTGGCAACTCGTATTTACATTATTCAAGCTGCCACCACCCGCCGTGGTGCAAAAACATACCTGGAGGCTGAAATAATATGAAGTAACGGCTATCCTTAGTTTAAAAGATCTGTGCGGGGTAGAGATAGACTTAAAGTGTTCTGGTAACACGGAAAAGACTCTGGGTGAGTCTAGGTCCTGAGTGACCAATACAAGGTCCTGAGTGACCAATACAAGGTCCTGAGTGACCAATACAAGGTCCCGAGTGACCAATACTAGGTCCTGAGTGACCAATACAAGGTCCTGAGTGACCAATACAAAGTCCTGAGTGGCTAATAGGTCCTGAGAGACCAATAACTAAGTCCTGAGTGGCTAATAGGTCCTGAGAGACCAATAAGGTGTTTTGGTAACACTGGAATTTAAATGTGTACACATATATTGAAATAGACTGACGGGTTGAGTCCGATATCTCAGATCCTCTTTTGCTTGTCTTTTCTATCGC
>BLSH010012101.1:15869-40242 GCA_018402905.1 Glandirana rugosa
AAACCGAGCACGACCCGCGCGAGGGAGCCCACGCTCGCCGCGCGCGTGCACGGCGGCGTGTGACGCCCTCGCACGGGCGCCCAGCCCGCCTGGGTTACAGGCGGCCTCTGGGCGCTAGAGGAAAGTCTCTCCTCCTTGCCCCTTGGCGGCTTCATTTGTGTCGCCAAGGGGCAAGACACTCCCCCCCGTACTCACTAGATGACTAGGGACAGTGACCCTAGTCAATCTAGACATCACTCATGCCCCCCCTCACAGAACGGGGAACCGCTGTGTTTACTTCGGCGGTTCCCCGTTCCTCCTCTCTGAAAGGAGATCGCGGGTCTCCGGCGGACATTGGGTCCGCCCGACCCGCGGGCACGCTCCCGCAGTGTGCGGCGGCACGTGCGCGCGCCGCTCGCACCCGAGGGAGCGCGCCCAGCACGAGCCAAATGGGAGGACGTCATTTTAGAGCCGCGCTGTAGCCATCATTCGGCTATGGCGCGGATGGCAGGTGGTTAAAAGATGTGATTTTTACTGCATTTTCTGTCTCCATCTGATTCATGGTTCCTGACACAGCTCCAGCTACTCTCTCGGGTCCTCATTGGATAGATTGATAGCAGCAGAAGCCATTGGCTCCCGCTGCTGTCAATCAAATCCAGTGACAAGGGAGCCGGGGGGGGGGGCGAGTCCTGTTGTCTGTGTCAATGGACGCAGCAGCAGGAATCGGGAGCGCACCCGCATGGCTGCCCCCATGGAAAGTGGCTCTCCGTGGGGGCACCCAATGAGGAGGAGGAGCCAGGAGCGACGCCGGGGGACCCCAGAAGAAGAGGATCGGAGCAGGTAAGTATAACATGTTTGTTAGTTTAAAAAAATACAATCACTTTAAGTTGGAGTAAATTAACAAAACAGGAAAAAGGTTCCTCTTGTACAAATACAGATCAAATTATGTTCTAAAGTTCATCTGTAGGAATGTTTCGGTAATAAAGGCTGAGCAGTGAGCACCAGTTTCTAACCTGCTACATTTCTAAAAGTAAGTGAGGTCCCCCACCATAAAAGATACATTTCATTTATATACTGTCATCCCTCTCGCTACAATCAGATCTCAGACAATCTAGCCGAATTGTGGCCAACTTTAGATGAACCAGCAACATTGTTGCAAATGAGCATTAGGCTAGGTTTATATATGCAACAACATTGCTGCGAATGTGAGGCCTCATACACATGGACGTTTTTTACCTCCGCGTTTTTGAGCAGTTTTTGCAGCTCTCCATGTTATTCAATGACCCCAAACGCTGCCGTTTTTGAGCTGTAGATAGCATTAGTGAGCTGAAAGCAGAACCCACGGCCAGCGTGTTCCGAGGCTGTAGCGTTATGGCGTTTTTGATGCTGAGCAGGCAAGACGCTCACTTACGCGCATTAGCGCCGTAGCGACATTAACTGGTGTTTTTAGCGCCGGCGTTTTAAAGTTAAAAAATAGCAGAGGAATGTTTTTTTAACAAAACGCGACATACCGCTGACGTTCATTAACGCTGATGCAAAACGCCAACGAAATCGCGTTTTTGATGCCGATTTTTCCCTGACGTCGCCCCCGAAGTTACAGCTTATTTATTTATTACGCCCGTGTGTATGGGGCCTGAAAAGTAATCTGTGTTCAGATGGCTTTTCAGAGGTGTTTGACAGGCGATAAGAAGGTGATATCACAACTCCTCACTGCCTTGTTTAATCACTGCCCCACAACTGCTGGAATTATACATAGTTGTGGGACGGTTTCAGCATATCCTCACTTGCTTGAATGGCTTGTGTTCAGTAGTGGTTCTTCCCACCACACACACCAGGGAGGATCATTTTTGCCGCAGCTGTGAAGCATGCATCACAGCAATGGCATGTGAACACCCCCATCCACTGCCTTTGCAGCTTAAAGTGGTTTGTTGTAAAGGCAAGACTTTTTTCTACCTTAATGCATTCCCTTCATTAAAGTGGTTGTAAACCTCAGACATAATATGAACAAAAGCATCTTCCTCTATAGTGTGTATTTGTCTTAATTAAGAGCACTAAGAGCCGGTTCACACTGAGGCGACTTGTCAGGCGACTTGAGTCGCCTGACAAGTCGTCTCCATGCAGTGCAATGGAACCGTTCTAATAGGAGCGACTCAGGTCGCTCCGACTTAGAAAAAGGTTCCTGCACTATTTTCGGGGCGACCTCTGCATTGACTTCTACGCTCCAATGTGAACCGGCTCTAAGGGGTTGATTTAATAAAGCTTGAAAGTGCAAAATTTGGTGCAGCTGAGGTTAGAAGCTGATTGGCTAGCATGCACAGCTGCACTGGTTTTTGCACTCTCCAGCTTTAGTAATTCAATCCCTAAGTGTAATTTCTGCCTGCTTTTTTGTTCCTCTGCTATCTGTGTGAATTACTTCTGATAAGTTTTCCTGACACCAAGAGAAAAAAGGTGACAGGGGAGAGACTTCCAATAGATTGACAGCCTCAGCTGTATTCCTATGAGCCTTATGAAGTGAGGTGTTGTCCCTTCCCTCCAGTCAGCTGTCAGAGCTCTCCTCATTAACCTCTGCAGTGTGTAACTTCAGTTCTCCACCCCCTTTTTCTGAACTCTCAGACAAGCTTTATAAATGTCGCACTTTGAAAAGATGTAGAAGAAGAGAAGACCGCAGATAAACAGGTACAAGTTATGAAGGAGGATTTGTTTCATCTCTGTGTATCACCCGAGGATAGTCCCTACACTGGGTATATGTGAGGGTGTGCAACCAATGTATTTGTATCGCCCCCCCCCCCCAATTCTTACCTGAGTCCTCACTCGATTCAGCACTGTGCCTGTCTGTAGCAGTTCTATTCGCACTCCCTGCATTCACAGGACACAAGGGAAGCAGCGGAAGCCATTGGCTCCTGCTGCTGTCAATCAAATCCTGTGAGGAGGTAGTGGGGTGCTGGGCCCAGCTGCGCTATGTGTGGCTATGGACGCACACAGCCTGATCCAGGGCACGAGCCCGCACTTGCACCCCCATAGCATTGCTATGATGGCACACGCAGAAGAAGAGTAGCCTACAGTGCCAGCAGGTAACCCCAGAACAGGAAGTTCAGGGCCACACTGTGCAATACCATTGGACAGAGCAGGTAAGTATAACATGATTATTATTTAAAAAAAATATTTTAGCCTATACAAATTCTTCAAGGGGGAGCAGTAAACATGCAGCTTTTACCACCTCCAACTGCAAGTCTAAATGAGGCCTTAAAGTAACAGGTTCTGTTGAAAGCCCACCTACTGATACTTCCTGCAATCCGCACCTCCCCTCCTCCCCTCTGTTTGCATGGTGGAGTCTAGACCAGAAGTCCTGTGTTTAGGGCCCTATTCACACCTGAGCATTTTATAGCTCGAAGCTCCAAAATGCTTGGCATGCAAAATCCCATGGTTATCACTTGTAGCTCAAAAAAATACATGAGCTTCTCCTGAGCTACAAGCTTCAAGCAGTTTTGGCACCAATAGACTTCAATGGGAGCACAAAAAAACACGGGAACATGCACAAAAAACACTCATATACAAAAAACACACACATATTGTACGTTTTTTCCATATTAACTAACTTTCCATTTTCTACAAATACTTAAAAAAAAAACAAAAGCCTCAGACTGCGAAAACATCTGTTGAAAATGAAAAGAGCCTGAAAAATGGCCACAGTGTGAATGTATCCTAGGCTCTTAGAAAAGTACCAGTACATTTCCTGACATATGATTGTGCCTAGGCTCTCCTGTTCTGTAAAATAATAGCAATATACCTGCAGTGTAAGATTATCTAAATCGCTGTTGCCTCTGACTGGTTTGGAGTGAGATTTGGGGATGTCACCATTGCATAGATGCTACCTGCCCCAAATATGCCTGTATAGTCTCGCATCTAGGTGCTCTACCCTTGTTTGAGTTACGGAGTATGCACAACAACAACATGTGGCAGTCCGTAATGTAGGGCACAGGGGCGTCTCCCTCTCCTATCCATGCTTCCGGCCCCTAATCTATATGCGGGGAGTTGGACGCATGGATTTTGGTTTTTTTTAAGCACGTGATTAGAGCCAGAGGCTCTAATAGGCTTCAAAAAAAGGTGGGCTTGGGGTGCAGAGCATTGCGCTCCGAGCCCACCAAGTTGTGTGACAATAGTGGATGACTATTCGCTATTGTCACACTGATGCTGCTCCCGGCCAATCAGGAAGCAATTCTTGAGGCCCGTTTCCTGATTGGCCAAAAGGAGAAGTGATCCTATTGGCCTAGGAGGAGGAGGGAGGAGATGCACAGCCACCATAAGGAGATGCAGGAAAAGCCGTCACCTGGAGGGAAACACTATAGATGGGGTAAGTGCAGGGCCGACCGACTGACCGCTCAACCACCAACCACCAGCCATCACTGCAACAACTCCAAAAATGATATTACTGAGTGGAGGATAATAGTCGGGATTAGGCTGTTGCCATGTATTTAGAGTTTGGGATCAGTCAGGAAGTGGGCATGATTTAAAAGTGGGTGTGATCTGGGCTGGACCACCCAGGTACAGGCTGTGATATGTGTGGGACGTAGGCAGCAGTGACAGGGGACTGGGAATAAGATCTTGGCAATTTTGCTACTGTTCTCTATGATGGAAATAAAGCTGTACCTGAGCACCAACAGTGCAAGGATCTCCCTGCTTCATTCTCTGTATCCGTGCCTCCCCTACGTGCTTCTTAATTATTCCCCTACCAGTCTTCAGATCGCTAGGTCTGACAAGATGTGCAAGGGGACCACAGACAATACTGGTGACTAGACTTTGCCCCACTCCCCGTTGCAGTTTATAGTTTCCACACTGAAATACAGGTCCTCTTTAACCAAATAAAATGTCACCCAGTTAGGTCAGATACATTAGTCTCTTTCTTTACAGTAATACTAAAATACTATGTTGTTGAAAAATACGATTATTCCCAATATATATTACAAGACAGGAATAATCTAGTGATCATTTGTAATAAATGACTTCCTAAAGTGACCACCAGTACATGAAATCCTTATTAGTTATTTATAATAACAGATATGTTTTCAAACCTCAGATTACTTTCTCTAAATAATTCATGATTTCCATAGGATTGCTTCAACTTGGTTGCCATAAGATTATATTTCCTTTGTAAAATTAATGATCTAGTATTAAGAAGAAGTTACGCTCTTTACTCTAATGCGTTTGTAAATGGAGTAAAGCATCCTATATACATTAAAAATAAATGTGTAACATGCTAAATGATTTCTCATCCTCACACAGAAGATTTGTTACTTGTCACAATAGTGTTTTAATTGTGTTTTAGTTTATAATGGAATCACTACATATGTCATAAGTATTAAAAGGTGACTAGCCAAATATTTCATTTAAGGTTTTGAATAGGACAATAATTGATACTAATTAGAACCTCTATTAAAGTCCATTCATAATAAAAAAAAAATGTTCTTTCTACCCTGAAAATGGCATTGTACAATTTTCTTTTACTTGCATGCTCTACGAGTGAAGAATTCCTCTTCTTTGTCTCTGTCACATCACCATAGGGGCTGCCATGGTCTTCACTTTGCTGGAAATGGGAGGTGCAATTCAAGAGGCCACTCTGGGTTACTCCTTTAAGAGAGCAGGGCATCCCTTTTTGATACCAGTTTTGGGCTGATTGGCATGAAGGGGGAAGACTCTCATTAGCAATTCTCTCTAGGTAAAATAAAGGAGGGTCTATATACTGGCAGGATCACCAGGTATTTACTTTGGGAATGAAAGAGTTTTCAAACTTTAAAGCAATATTAAACCCAGCATAGCTAGAGAACTTTGTGTGGTCAGTTTTTAATTGGAAAGCAAGGGGACAGGCAGGACCACCAGGGATTTCCCATAAGGGAAGCAATGCAAAGAGAACTGGATACTATCTCACACAAGTACATGGTACAGCAGGCACATATCAGGAATATGAAGCGTTAGGGTAACAAACGCTTTAAGTTGCAAATGCTGTATGTCGTTCCATTGGGGCGATGTCTCTTCACTTCCTGTCCCAGTGATAATGTTTTTACCAGCAGGGGAAGTGAGGGAAAATCTCTCCAAGGTTACAAAAGCAATCAAAAATCATTAGCAGTAACATAGGGGAATAATAGAATGTTCTCTAGCATTTTATTGTTGGCTGTGTCCTTGTTGGAGATTTTAGTTATCAGCTATCAGGAAGTGTAAGCAAATTTCCCCAACTTGGTAACAGACAGCAATAAATAACTGACAAAGGTCCCCTTTCCCACTATGCTCATCTGTCTCTGTAGAATTGCATTTTTTGCTGAAGTCCAGCTCATACTGATAGCCAGAGCCGCTGATAGGGAGGTACAACTAGCCCTGGTGTACTGGGCCCGGAGCACACAGGGGGGATTAGTGACAGATGACAATTGTGTCTCTTTTCCTCCAGCAGATGAAAGGTGCTCTCCTTTCCTCTCCCTAGCTGCAAGCTTTTATCTGCTAAGAAAGAGACAGTCGTCCCTCACGAATCCCCCTCCCTGTGTGGGTCCCCCTCCTCTCAGCACTGGAGTTTGTTATCTCTAACTTAGACTCCATGCACACTAGCTTAACAAAATCGCTGCTTCTACAGCAGTTTAGTGGTTTGCCTGTATAAGCAGCTCAATGTTATTCTATGTGTCCATACACATTAGGACTATTACAAGCATATTTTAAGCTCAACGTTTAAGAGACAGAAAAAAAAAACCCTTCTGGTTCTCCTAAACTCCTCTAAACTTTGTGCAAAAAATGTTCTATATGAGCATTTTTTCTGCCAATTGAACTGGAGCCCAGTGTGCATGGAGCTTAAAGTGGTTGTAAAGTCCGGCCCCCACCCCTGCATAAAAAAAAAAAAAACCTGCAAAGCAAAGGCATAATGAGCTAGTATGCTGTGCATACTAGCTCATTATGAAACACCTCATAACGAAGCTGTTGCAGTGGTCTCGGCAGACTTTAAATAGGTATTTAAATAGATATGAGGACATATGCTAGGAGTATGTATGCGTGGTTTTGTTGAGAAGTGTTTTGTTGCTGCTGTAAAGAGTATCTGGATACATTTTGTTGTATGTATACAATAACAATTAAGTATCTTATCTTATTCACTGTATGTGTTGGAATGGTTATCGTAGCAAGTATCTAGTCTATGAGGATGTGAAAGGGATCTGTACCTGTCATTTTACCTGTAAGTATTTTAATAAAAACAAAACACAAAAAAAACCCCAATGTAATGGTGTTAGAAAGTGTTGCACTAGGCCGTGCACTCACTTTCCTTTGTTCCCTTTGCTATAAATCCTATACTGCAGGTTTTCTGTATATTATGCACAACTATGGTATACGCTGGTATATGAATCCTGGACTGGTATAATCAGTTACATACTGTACATATTGAATCATTATAATATATTTACTATATTATAATAGAGTATATACAAGTGACATAATTGTATGGGCAAAACATGCATTAGGTCTCAAAAATTGGATTTCTATCATCTTCTATGGCTGTAGGAGCCCTTCAGGAGCTCTAATTT
Organism: Glandirana rugosa; assembly: GCA_018402905.1. Lineage (NCBI taxonomy): Eukaryota > Metazoa > Chordata > Amphibia > Anura > Ranidae > Glandirana > Glandirana rugosa. The sequence continues at coordinate 23,399 of BLSH010012101.1, forward strand.
CACCCCATTCACACAGCAGCTAGCAATTCTATTCTGAGCAGTAGAGGTATCTCAGATCTAGTTAAATGTCTGACAGGAGCAAAAGTCATTTACTACAAGCTCCAACAGCTGTCACGGAAAAACCATAGTCCTTGGGACTTTTATTGATTGCTGCAGTGGAAACCAGCAATATTTTTAGGCGTGAAGAATGGTGACAGTATGGTAGGAGAAGCAGGGACATAGAGGAAACTTGTCACAAATCCAGGCAATTTAAATTGAGCACATAATGAAAAAGTGCATAGCCATAGTTTACAATGTGTGAAAGCTGCTGTCGAATATTGAATAGATCCAGAGATATTGGTAGCTGAATTATGCTGATCATTACTATTCCTGTATATGCTAGGTTTTACAGGTGGAAGAAATGGGGCCAAGCTTAAGCAGAACTAACTCTTTTTTGACAGTTAAAGTGCTACTAAACCCAGGACTCTGCATTCACTATATCTGGTCTACCACCGTACACAGAAAATGGAAATGCTATTGTTTTAATAAATATAAACTGCTAAATACCTTTTCTCATCAGCAGTATATAGCAGTCTTGTGACTTCTATCAGTTCCTAGTAAAGCTTGCAGGAGGAGTTTTCATTTCTCCCACAATTGTCCTATATGCAGGGCCCCTGGTCCTCTGTCTGGACAGTGCTGATTGGCCCTGTGCTGATCACGTGCACTCTCTCAAGAAAGAAAAAAACTCTCTAGTAATACAAACCAAACTGAGCATGTGCAGCCTGACTCCATAGACTCTGTCATATCTGGTTATTTTTTGGAGATGGTGGAAAAGATAGGATCTAACAGCCTTTTTACTCGATGCAGAGGATTAATCCCTTAGGTTTCACAGTGAGTATAACAAGCATACTTTACTGCATATACAGACTGATTTTACTGTTGTGGGTTTAGTAACACATTAAGTTCTGCTTTCGCCACTTGACCTCTAGAAGGTTTTACTCCCTTCATGACCAGGCCATTTTTGTTATTCAGCACTGTGCTTCTTTAACTGGCAATTGTTTAGTCATGCAACACTGTATGCAAATTTATATGTTTTTTTTTCACACAAATAGAGCTTTATTTTGCTAGTATTTGATCAACACGGCTTAGTATTTTTTGCTATATAAATGAAAAAGGATCAACAATTTTGAAAAAAGAAAACCAACAATATTTTCTACTTTCTGTTATAAAACATATCCAATAAAATCAAATTTATGCATACATTTATGCCAATATGTATTCTGCTACATGTCTTTGGTAAAAAAAAAAAACAATAAGTGTGTATTAATTGGTTTGTGTGAAAGTTATAGCATCCACAAACTATGGCATATATATTTGGAAATAGAACAATCCTGATGTACTGACGGCCTTTCTCATTTCTTGAGGAACTAAAAATGCCAGGACAGTACAAATACCCCCCAAAATACCCATTTTTGGAGGGTAGACAGTCTGAGGTGTTTAGAGGTATGGAAAGTTTTTTGAAGTTTTAATTTTTGGAAAAATTAAGAAATTAAATGAAATCCATTTTTTTTACATCACCAGGGCAGTACATCGTCATATGACCGGTTTGGCAGTGATCAAGGATACTGACAGTATGTTAATATAAATAAATAAATACAATTTTTTAAACTTTTTTCTTTTTATTTAATATTTTTCTTTTACTTACATTTATCCGTAGGGGTGATTTACTATAGGCAAATAGACTTTGAACGTTGCAAAGTGTAGTTGCACTCTGCAAGAGCAGTTGCTCCAGAGCATAGTAAATGAGCAGAAACTCTGCTGACTTCTGTCATCCAATCATATGCATGCAAAATGCTGTTTTTTTTATTTTCCTTGCATGTGATTGCTTTGTGGTGGTGGTGGTGGTGGTGGGGGGAGTGGGTGATCAGGGATTTTTTTTTACACTTTGATTGCTGTTACGGTGAGGGTTACTGTAACAGCAATGTTTTGAACTGTCATAAATGGCTTACATTCATAACAGCTGTGATTTACTATTGTGTTCTATGATTGGCCCACAGCTATCACATGGTACAGGGTGCTGTGATTGGCCCAGGTACCATGTGAAAGGTGGGGGCCAATCATAGCATCACTATAGGAATCACAACTGGTATGAATAAAATTAATTCCTAACAGCTTTGTTGACATTGTGATGGTGTGTATCGAGAGCCGGAATCCTGCCTGTTCCACGTTAGGGGCGGGAGTGGTCCCTAACATGGAACAGGTAGGATGAGGTATGTTATCGTGCCTGCCTGCTCACCTATGCTGCCGTGCCTCAGTAAATGCACTGTGGCCTGGCGGCAAGCATTTAAGCGACCCACAAGCAAAATTGGGTGGCAGAGCGAAGTGCAGGCCAGGCGCATCATTTGTAGCTGGCTGCTTGCACCCAGAGATTGCAGCCAGCTGAAAAGGACCAAGATGGCAACACAGGAGCTATGTATGTCACCCAAACTGTGGATTTGCTGTGTGGGTGAATATGTATTTTGAAAAGAACACAGCATAGTAGGTAAGAGGGAAAAAACCAACATGGAGGATGGGGGTGTGTTTGAGTACCACTTAACCTTTTTTGTAAAGTGTCAAGATTTGAATATAACTTAAGCTGTTTATATTCCAGGATCTACTGATCCTTTTGACATGTGGTTTTCACTGAAGCTGTGGCTTTCTACGCCTATGACATTTTTTCATCTAACACATGTTTAGTGTTATACTTCTGGCACTCTAATGCTGGACCTTCTGGTCTCAGCTCCTGAAGCTACAGAGTAGTATGCAGCAGCTCTGACTACCCCCCTCCTCTTGCCCAATCACAGAGCGCTTTGTATTATGTAAACCCATTCACAAAATACAAAAGCCTTCTGTAAATGGCCATCAGAGCGGAGGGGCAGGCAGAGATGCTGCATACAAATGTGCAGCTTCAGAATCTGAGACCAAAGGTCCAGTGAGTGTCAGAAGTATAGTGATGACCGTGCTCCTGGCACTCAGTAAAACTGCCAGATGTAAATTAAAAAGATAAGCCCATGAGGTGACATGCATCTTGTTGGATCTAACTCATGATAAGCCAGCAGATGTTAGAAAGTGGCTAGATTCCTAGGACTTATTTTGCAAAAATAAAACAGCTTTTAATTAATTCTACACAGGCTTACCTAACTCTCTTCATAGCTGTTTAAAAACACTGCTCGATTACTTTAGCCTTACTTCCTGGTCAGACTTTAGGTCATGACACAGGAAGGAGTTGACCAGCTGAGGGTAAATGATGCAGGGCGTGTGCTAATGAGGTCAGCTGGTCAACTCCTTCCTGTGTTATGACCTAAAGTCTGACCAGAAAGTAAGGCAGATGTAATCAAGCAGTGTGTTTAAACAGCTATGAAGAGATTGATGTAAGCCTGTGTAGAATGAATGGAAAGCTGTTTTATTTTTATGAAATAAGTTAATGCTATATTGGTACATAGGGGAGCTGGAATTTAGAAAAAAAAAGTAAACAAAGGTGAACTTAGCCTTTAAGGTGGCTTGTCAGCACATGGAAAAAATTAAACTAAGCCCATCCTATAAAAGAGGAAAGTACTTATGTGTCTGGTGGCATGTGTCCTAAAATTCATTTGCATTGCAGTTCTCCAGTCCTTGCAGGTATTTGAGACTGCTATGTGTATCCATTACCTGTTCTCCTGCAGCTCAATGTAGTTCCTCCTACAGCTTCTATGTGGGGGAAAAATTCCTTCCTAATCCCCCGAGAGGCAATCAGATTCTCCCTGGATCAACTTTACCTAAAAATGTTAGTACCCAGTTCTATTATTTACATTAAGGAAAGAATCCAGGCTTTTTTTAAAGCAATCTACCATGCTGGCCAAAACCACCTCTGGAGGGAGACTATTCCACATGTTCTTAGCTCTAACTGTGAAGAAACCTTTCCATATTTGGAGATGAAATCTTTTTTCCTCTTGACGTAAAAAGTGCCCCCTTGTCCTTTGTGATGACCTTAAAGTGAATAACTCAAAACCAAGTTCACTATATGGACCACATATGTATTTGTACATGTTGATTATATCCCCCCTTAATCTCCTCTTCTCAAGAGAGAATACATTCAGTTCCTCTAATCTTTCCTCATAGCTGAGCTCCTCCATGCCTCTTATTGGTTTGGTTGCCCTCTGCACTTTCTCCAGCCCCCCTATATCCTTTTTGACAACTGGTGCACAAAACTGAACTGCATATTCCAGAAGAGGTCTTACTAATGATTTGTGCAGGGGCAAAATGATGTCTCTATCTCTCCATACCTCTCTTAATACAAGAAAGGATTTTGCTTGCTTTGGAAACTGCAGCTTGTCATTGCATGCCATTATTAAGCTTATGATCTACCTTCTCCACTGTGGATTGCCCCAGTTGTACTCCCCCTAGTATGTATGATGCATGCATATTCTTAGCCCTTAAATGCATAACTTTACATTTATCAACATTAAACCTCATTTGCCACATAGTAACCCATTTAAACAGTGCATTGAGGTCTGCTTGTAAGTTGAATTATTCTGACTCCAACTGTTGCAATAGTGACTTATCCCTTGCTGAGACCTCTATGCCTGGCCGGTATAAGCAGATATAATCACCGCAGACAGTCTTTATCAGTTAGCTTGAACTCACCAGACACCGATTCTTCCATAATCATATATTTAATGCGAATAGCAGGTACAGCATACAACAAAAGTGGCCATATTCTTCTTCCTCGTGAAACAGAGAGAGGACACAGGAAGAGGAAGTTACAGCACAGAGTGAACCAGGAAGAGGAAATTACCTCACAGAGGATGGGAGGGAACACACTTAGAAAACAGAATAAAGACAATGCAATATCCAAAACAACCACAAGATGGCAGTGTAATAACCAACTATACAAACATTACTATAACTATGCATAAAATTATGTTTACATGATAATTACATGCAACAGCACATGGAGACATACTGTGAGGACGTTATTCCACTGCATAGCTTGGTGTCATCTGCAAACACTGAAATGGTACTTTTATTCCCAAACCCTATATCATTTATAAATATATTGAAAAGTAACGGTCCCAACACTGAACCTCGGGGTACACCACTGAAAACCTTAGACCATTCAGAGTAAGAATCATTAACCACTACTCTCTGAATTCGGTCTCTTAGCCAGTTTTCTATCCATTTACAAACTGATCTTTCCAAGCCTGTAGACTTTACCTTACACATTAGCCGTGAGTGGGAAACGGTGTCAAACGCTTTTGCAAAATCCAAGTATACCACGTCCACAGCCACCCATCTGTTCAAGGTTTTACTTACCTCCTCATAAAAAGAAATCAGGTTTGTTTGACAACTTCTGTCTTTCATGAATCCATGCTGTCTGTTGCTTAAAACATTTTTTTCCAAAAAGAACTCATCTATGTGGTCTTTTATTAAACTCTCCAGTATCTTCCCAGCTATAGAAGTTAAACTAACAGGTCTATAGTTACTTGGTAAAGACTTTGATCCCTTTCTAAATATGGGCACCACATTGGCCCTACTTTAATCGAGTGGTACTATTCCAGTCATTAAGGAGTCCCTAAAAATTAGATACAATGGCTTTGAAATGACAGAGCTCAATTCTTTTAGGATCCGTGGATGGATGCCATCTGGACGAGGTGCTTTATCTACCTTTATTCTGTCTAAATACTTCTGGACCATTTCACTTTTGAGCCATTGTGGATCATTTGTGGCTGTGTCACTACCACCCCCATTATGGACATGGGCTCCCCCAAGCTCCTTTGTATACACAGAGCTGAAGAATGTATTTAATAAGCTTGCCTTCTATTTGTCCCCAGTCACACACTCTAGATTATTTTTGTAAAGGGCCTACATGCTCAGACCTGACCTTTTTACTATTAATATATTTGAAGAATTTTTTGGGGTTTGTCCTACTATCTTTTGCAATCTGTCATTCGTTTTGAATTTTTGCGTCCTTGATTTCCTTTTTACATATTCTGTTATATTCTTTGTAACTTTTAAAAGATGATAGTGTTCCTTCATTTTTATATTTTCTAAGTGCTCTTTTCTTATCATTTATAACTTTTTTAAATTTGTAGTGAGCCACATAGGTTTTATTTTTAGCCTTTTAAACCTATTGCCCATGGGAATATACTTTGCAGTGAGTTTGCATACAGTCTTTTTGAAAAATTCCCATTTCTGATCTGTGTTCATCAATGCCAATATTCCCTCCTTAACCACTTCAGCCCCGGAAGGATTGGCTGCTTTAGGACCGGAGCCCTTTTTGCGATTCGGCGCTGCGTCGCTTTAACTGACAATTGCGCGGTCGTGCGATGTTGTACCCAAACGAAATTTGCGTCCTTTTTTTCCCACAAACAGAGCTTTCTTTTGGTGGTATTTGATCACCTCTGCGTCATTTCTGATCGCCGCTATAAACAAAAGAAGAGCGACAATTTTGCAAAAAAACCCAAATTTCTTACTTTTTGCTAAAATACAAATCCAAAAAAAAAATATAAAAAAACATTTTTTTTCACCATTTTTGGCCGATTTATATTCTTCCTCATATTTGCGATAAAAAAAATCGCAATCGGCGTTTATGGATTGGTTTGCGCAAAAGTGGTCGCGTTTACGGATGATGAGAATTCATTTTTGGGGGTTTTTTTTTTTTACTAAAAATGGCGGCGATCTGCGATTTTTTGCGGTACTGCGATATTTCAGCGGACATGTCGGACTATTTTGACACTTTTTTGGGACCATTGGCATTTATACAGCGATCAGTGCTATAAAAATGCACTGGTTACTGTGTAAATGCCATTGGCAGTGAAGGGGTTAACCTGCAGGGGGCGCGCTAAGGGTTAAGTATGTTCCCTGGGCGTGTTCTAACTGTAGGGGGACTGCCCTAACAGGGGAAGGGAAGTGGTCACAGCCTTCGTATACACGAAGGCTGTGATCACAGCCCTTCCTCCTCACACAGAGCGGAGGTCCGTGTTTACATACACGGACCTCCGCTCACTCGCTCCGGGGGGGCCATCGCGGGTGGCCGGCGGCAATCAAAGCCGCCGCACCCGCTCCCTGTCCCTCCCCGAACACAGTGAGCGCGCGCGCGCGCCTCCGGCGGCGGGCGCGCGCTCACTAGGCTCGTGAGCGCGGCCGCCATCATATGACGGCGATTTGCGCTCACGAGCCACCTTGCCGCCGTCAATTGCCGATCGGCGGTCGGCAAGGAGTTAAAATCCCCCATTATTACCACTGTCCCAGCCCTTGCAGCTCTTTCCATCTGTGCAAGGAGTCGAGTCTCCACCTCCTCTATAACACTGGGAAGTCTATAACAAACTCCAATGATAACCTTTGTAGTGTGCACACCCATATGCAGATCTACCCATAATGCTTCAAACTCATCACACTCTCCATCAACTAGGTCCTCATTCACACTCTCTTTGAGATCATTTCTCACATAGAGACTTCCGTTTTACCCTGTCTTTCCAAAAGAGAGCATAGCCAGGAATATTAATAGCCCAGTTAACCACTTGCCTTCTGACCACCATCTCTGGAACAGCAAAATTTTAGTTACCACCAAACAGGAATAGAAGGAAATCTTCCAATGGGGAAACTTATTCCTGTAACAACTGTCTAATAAATCAGCTTCTGCAGAGTGAACTGCTATACAGAAATGATACAATGTTACAAAGATCGAACTCCAATGTTTGACAAATTGACTGTACTGAAACCCTTCACAAACAAGCAACAGATCACCTAAAGTTAACAACAGAGTTCGGTCTCTAAGGGTCGGTTCACATAGCCCCACCTCAGCTGCCGCACACTAATACCGCAGCAGTGAGGCATCAGTAGGAGGCGGTGTGATGCACACTATGGATATTATTTGTTGCACTGAAGTTAAAAGAATTAGGATATACAAAAAAAAAATCAGGTATATAGCCCTTTTTACATCAGTGTGAGAGATAATATCTGCATCTTCTACATTCATTTTATATATCCTATGTTGAATGCTTGATGGCATCCTAGTTGCCGTGCTTGTTAAGGTCTGTGGTCTGACTACTGCCTTTGGGAGAGCTACCGGTCTGCCTCCTGAGGCCTCTCTGATAGGCTGCAAGATAAGGGGACTATTTTACACCTATTTGATATGATTAAAATGTGTCGTAAAAAATCTCTCTTTGATTATGTTGAATTTATTTTGTATGGTTGTATTTTCATGCACTTAGTACGACTTATCACACTTTTTAATGCTGTCTATATAGTACTGACTCCTGAGGAAGAGGAAAATGGGTTGAGACTCATGTTGCCTTTCCGACACTGTTTATTGTATCTAAATGGACATTAAACCTTGAAGAAATCTATATTCAAAATTACAATGGATGATAAAGCAATTGTTTGTCAATAGGTCAATACATAGATTTATGTATTTTGTCTACATGTTTTACAATATATGCACCTTTATATAAATAAAAAGTGATACATTTTTAATTAAGCACGTTTCTGTGTCAGTGGAGTGCCTCTAAAGACCTCATAATCTTAAACTTAACAATAACCATTTAATCACAGCAAAAACTATTTGCAAAAGTTACAAAATAAAAAAAACACTTTCAGCACTGGAGTACAATGTGCCAAATTCTCTCAAATTATTACACCAAAACCTAATGATCTGTTTAGGAAGGTCACTACTATTGACTTTGTGAGTTGTTCTTTGGATTCTGGCTGCAGGGGATTAGGAGAACATCAAAATAACCACTTCAAGGAATTTTATTGCAAAAAAACACAATATATAACCAATTAGTTTGGTAAAATTTAAAGGATGATGCTACACTGAGTAAATAGATACCTAACATGCGCTAAAATTATGCACACTCGTGGAATGGTGACACTTTAACAATTTTTACAGGTTACCTGTTTACAGTTATAGAGGAGGTCTAGTGCTAGAATTATTGCTCTCACTCTAACGTTCACGGCGATAGCTCACATTTGTCGTGTGAACACCGTTTACATATGCGCGCCCAACTTAAGCATGCGTTTACTTCTGCGTGTTAGCACGGAGGAATGGGAGCGCTTTCATTTTTTTTTCTTATTTATTTCATTTTTTATTTTTACACTGTCCCTTTAATTTTTTTTATCACTTTTATTCCTATTACAAAAAATGTAAACATTCCTTGTAATAGAAATAAGGGACGATAGGTCCTCTTTATGTAGAGATCTGGAGATCTACAAGATCTATAAAACCCCAATCTCTTCTCTACCTTTAGGCATCATACACACGGATGTTTTTTGACGCCGGCGTTTTCTGGTGTTTTTTGCAGCTCTCCATGTTAGTCAATGGCCCCATAAAAACGTTGGCGTTTTTGAGCTGTATGTGGCGCCGGCATTAGTGAGCAGAAAGTAGAACCCATGGCCATCGCGTTCTGAGGCTGTAACGTTTTGACTTTTTTGACGCCGACGCCACCAAACGCCAACTAACGCCAACTAACGCCACCTAATATTGTACCAGCGTTTTCCGGCGTTTTTTGACGCCGACGTTTTTAGGTTGAAAAATAGCAGAGGGATGATTTTTTTAAAAAACCGCCTATTGACGCCGACGCTCACTAACGCTCAAAAATGCCAATGCATAACGCCGAAAAACGTCGACTTTTTTTCCTTGACGTCGGACACGACGCTTTGTTTATTTTTTTAGATACGCCCGTGTGTATGAGGCCTTAAAAGCAAATGGTCAAAAAAGGTAAAAAAAAAAAAATGTACTTCCGCCCTAGACCGGAAGTGATGTTGCTCCGGTCCTCCTAGATCATAGAGGTGATCAGAGACGATCTGGTCTCTGTTCAATTCCATGGCCAGATGCACGAACTGTCAGATCATTTCCCGGGCTCACCGGTAAAAGCGGTAGACCTGAGAAACACCGAAGAGCGGCAGGAGGGGTTGACTCCCTCCCACTGCTTCTGAAAGCAATCTAGTGGCTAATTAGCCACTCAGACCGCTTTCATGAGAAAGAGAATCGCCAGCTCGAATAAAAAAATACCAGGACTATGGCTGATAACCCAGTAAGCCACTTGCAAGCTGAAACATATTTATATGTACTGCGGTCGGCAAGTGGATAAACCAATCAAAAGCATAATTTTGGCTCAGCTTCAAGCGGAACTCTAGGCAGATGAAAAAGACACAAGTGCAGCTGTGTAATCACCAATACATTATTAAATGGATGCTTTAAATGCACAAATTTAACTGGTATTTGCCTCTTACAGTCCTTGTAGAGCAGAGCACAGACTAGTGGAAGCAGAAGCAGCACATGGACCCAGATAATGTGCAAACAAGGAGCATGCTGATTGCAGGTGAAAGCAGAGTGACAGAGAGATGAGCTTATCATTGTCCTGCATTTTTTTTTCATTGTCCAGGTATAGGATGGGGAAGTTCCATGGCAGCCTGGAGTCAGAGAATGTGGGTTGAATGATTCTGGATGCCAAACAGAGAAAATCTAGTGGTGGAAAAGAAATACTGCAGATGGCAGCTCTGAATTGAAGATATTGAAGCAAAAGCTGTTTTTCTATTTATCGTTTAACATGCTATTGATTGTTATTATGTTCTTTTTAGCTGGAGTTCTGCTTCCATGCTCAGCTGAATGAATAGCATTCATGGCCAGCTATTTGATTCCTTTGTTGCTTGGAATTGCTGTTTAATTTTCTTCCTTATCACAATGCTGTTCCACACTCTCTACAGTATAATGCTTCTCACATGTTGGCTCTATGTAAATTACATAAGAGACTAATTAAAGTTTAACCTTTTCACAGTGCTTTAAACAACAGTTTTTATTCTTGGAGCTTTTTATTCTTGGAGCTAATACAGTCTCTAGTAATTCCCTGATATAAACATGTAACTTAGAAAACTTTATACTTCGCATTTTAATATATTACACAACAATCTTGTTAAATGATATAGCAAATCAAACAAAAGAAGAAAAAATAAAACCACCTAATGTTGAACTCCAGGCACAAACACTTTAATTTAAATAAATAGTCACAAATTATGTAAATCCAGGACAGAATACAGCAGTGGCTGGTCTTTATTACGGGAAGCTCCTGCACACATTAAGTGCCCGTTCAGACAGGGGTGACTTGCGATCCGACTTGAGTTGCCTCAAGTCGCCCCAAGTCGCTTGACATTTGAAATCCCATTGAAATGAATGGGAGCCATCTTAATATACACGACTGCAGTCGCTCCGACTTCAAGGCGACTTCTGAAAAGGTTCCTGGACTACTTCTAGGCGACTTCTATCCGACTTGTGCCCATAGGATTCAATAGAAGTTGCCTCCAAGTCGGATCCCCATCTATATGGAAGCGACTTTACAGTTAAAAGAATAGAATTTATTTTTAGGTGACCCCCTCCCTCCCTTCTCTGATTGGTCAAGGCAAAGTCGCCTGGCAAAAGTAGTTTTGTAAAATCACCTGAGGTCCTTGAAGTCACGCTGAAATCGCCTAGCGAAGTCGCGCCGAAGTCGGGTTGCCCCTATGTGAATGCAGGCTTAGACAATCGTTTTTTTTATCCTGGAGTTCAGCTTTGACCATAAAAAATGCTTACAAATATTTCTTACTGTTTTTCTGCAGCATGAAATATTTCATCCCAGCAGTTTTACAATAAAACAGTGAATTATCTTCGCTGGAATCACAACATGTCAAACAACAGAAATTTTGACCTTGGAAAATGAATATGAGAAGGGAAACAAACCATTTACACTGACTTTATAATATGATCGATCGGAGTTCCCTGTAGGTCTTGCCAAATCAACAGCAGATCAAAGTGCTGGGCGAGTTTATCATTTATCCTAAATGAAAAATGTCTCTTGTGCATCTAAATATCTTCTGCCTACATGTGTAGCTGTCTGCAGTTTTATGCTCACTGAATGTTCAATGGAAGATATATTGTGCCTGTGCAGAGTTAATGTTCTCCTCCGAGCAGACTTTTAAACTTGGACAACCTTATCCTTCAAACAAGTCAGTTGTGAATGATAAAGTACTTACAGTAGGCATTCTGCAGTGATTCTTTTGCCAACCCCCACATGGGGAGATTTACTAAAACTGGTGCACATAGAATCTGGTGCAGCTGGGCATAGTGACCAATCAGCTTTTAACTTCCGCTTGTTCAATTAAGCTTTGTTAATAAAACCTAGAAGCTGATTGGTTACTATGCACAGCTGCACCAGATTTTGTGTGCACCATTTTGAGTAAATCTCCCCCACATTTTCATCTATTCCACAGTATTATGCGGCTTTTAGGGTCACACTGACCAGGTGTGTTGGGACTGTGCCAAGCGGCCTTGCCGAGCACAGTCCCAATGCAAGATGAGGCTAAAAGCTTTATTTCCTATCAAGCCAGTTCACACTACTCTTGTCAGAGTATTGATAAAATGTGCTGGAAGCTTCTTGTTTGCAGCAATAGCTTTGCTCTTACGGAGTTTTGCAGATCATGTCTTTACATCATGAGAAACAGGAAATATGAACAACAAACAAGTGCACTGAACATAGATAGATGGTACATCCTGTTATATCATAGAACATATGAACTATACACTATAATACTACAGCGCCACCTGCTGCATAAATAGGTATAATGCATACAGCATGTAGCTATGCCCCCGCCCTCCAGAAGCCTGATGGTGACCTCCAGAGTCAGGGGCAGCTGACATTCCTCCTCAGGGTACAGGTCACTGGGCATGGTGGGTGCAATGCAAGTTGAAAACATGGCGCCAGGCACTTTTTGAATGCAACAAAAGAGATTTTATTGTCTCTTAACAAGAACTGGGGGAGAGAGGGTTTAAGGCCAGGACACCCTTAGGCACATGCAAAAGCAATTGGCAGACTCCATAGACCAAAAATTGTAATAGGCAGACAGCTATTCAGGTAGAGGGCTTTTAAGCTGCATGCAACACACTGAATTTTGTAGAACTGCTGTCTCCTATAGCAACTGAACTTTCAACAGTCAATATAGATCTGCACATGTAACTCACAGTATCCCGTTGTAGATCTTCTCTCACATCTGACACTGAGCTCCCAGTCTCTCACTAGACTCCCCAGATCCCAGCCACCACTGGATCCCCTGAGCTCTTCCACAGCTAACCTGCTGTATACTCAAGCTTCACCCACTCTACAAGCTGGGTCCCTGGCTTGACTCTGCTGAAGCTTTCTCACTTCTTTACTGTCCCCGACTAGTGAAAAGGGCTGCTCTGTTACTTCTTCAGACTTCATACATTGGCCTCTGGTAACAGGAGTGGTCGTCTGTTGTTGGCAACTGTGTCCCTTTACCTCTGGTTTTGATCTTCACTTGCCTCTGGTAACAGGAGTGGTCGTCCTCTATGGCAACTGCTTCTCCTTTACCTCTGGCAACATTCAGTGCCCCGTCCAGCTGAACCTCTGCAACTTGGTTAGGCTCCCAACCTGAAGCCCCAACCCAGCGCTGCTTCTCACAGTCCTGGATATTCCTCAGACAGCCTATCAGTCAGGTGCAGCCGGGAGCAATACAACACACGTCCACCCAGACGGCCATCCAGGTGGCACATAACCCCAATCATCTGACTCCTCCCGAAAAAATAGGCTCTCCCAGCAGGCCATGGAGCCCAAAAGAAACTTCTACCAGTTGGCTGGGATAAACTACCTATTCCTAGCCCAAACTCACTATTCCCTTGTCATTCCAATGCCGCAGATGGCCATGCCACCTAGTGATAGCAGAGAGAGAAGCACCAAATTCAGGTTTAGCTAGGCTACTTACTAACAAGCATAACTAAATTTGTGAGCAGCCCTGTTTAGGACCAGGGTGCTACAAGTATATAGTCAGTTTATATGCAATCATGCTGTTGTTCCTTCCAACACCCCTTCTCAACAGCATGTGCTTTGTCAAATTACATTCAGTTTCTCCTGGTTATAACTATGGCGTTCCTTCAACAAAGGCTTGATGAGCGCATCATCAGTTATCTCCTCTGACGGGCAGTATTGAATGTCAATAATACCTTGCTCTTGATTGTTCCTCAGTAGGTGATACTTGATGTCAATGTGTTTTGCCCTAGGATTGACTATTTCTGATTGCGTAAGCTTTATACATCCCTGGTTGTCTTCAAAAATGGGAATTGGTTTGACATATTTACGCCAATGTCCACAAAATGCTGATGAATCGATATCACTTCTTGACATGCATATGCTGCTGCAACGTACTCTGCTTCAGTTGAAGATAGAGCGACAGTTACTTGCTTTCGACCAGACCAACTAATGGTTCCTTCCCCATACTGGAAGATTAATCCACTTGTGGATTTGCGGTCTGTGCAGTCCCCGACCCAATCAGCATCCACATACCCGACCAGTTCTGGATCTGATGTTGCTGGTAACTGAAACTTCATCTGAATTGTTCCTTTGAGGTACTGTATAACTCTTTTTATTGCATTCCAGTCACACTGACAGGGAGCTGATACTTTCCTGCATAGTATGCCCACTGCTGCGGCAATGTCTGGTCTTGTCACAGTGGCAACATATAGCAGCTTACCTATTGCTCTGCGATACATGCCATTGCTGGGTAGGAAGTTTTCTGCTTCATTGTTCTTTTGATAGAATAGTTCCATAGGAGTTTTCACTTCCTTGCATCTTTCACTTCACTTGCATCTTGTATATGGAATTGTTCCAAGATTTCTGAGATTTTATGAGATTGGTTGAGAAGATAACTCCATCGTCTCTCTCTATTTGGATTCCCAGATAGTATAATGTTCCCTAACTCTTTGATTTCAAAATTTTCTTTAAGCTTCTGAACTATCTGATTGTAATCCCCTTCTTGTTCAAAACAGGTTATAATGTCATCAACATGGATAAGGATGTATATCCATCTGTCTCCTTAATTCCTGGAGTAGAGACAGGGTCTGCTTTACTTCTTGAGAATCCCTCTCTGGTAAGCACTTCATTCACTTTCTCATTCCACATCCTTGTAGATTAAGACCGTAGATGCTCTTATGAAGTTTACACACAAAGTTGTCTCCTTGCTCAAATCCTGGTTGCTCCATGTAGAGGTCTTCCTTAATGTCGCCATATAGAAAAGAAGTTTTAATGTCAAGGTGTTTCACCTGCACGCCCTTCCCGGCTACAACGCTAAGAAGTGCTCTGATGGGAGAGTGTTTTACGACGGGAACGAATGTTTCATTGCAATCTTCACTGAATTTCTGGGAGTAACCCTTGGCAGCTAGTCTGGCTTTGTAATTGTAGATATTCCCTTCTGCGTTTGACTTTACTTTGAAAGTCCACTTACTTCCTTTAGTTTTGCGATTAGGAGGGAGCTCTGTGGGTGTCCAGGTTTTATTTTCCTGAAGTGACTTTAATTCTTCTTCTGCTGCCTCTGTCCATTTATTGGCTTCCTGTTTTGGCAGTTTTTCTATGTCTTTCCAGGATTTTGGATCAAGTATGCTGTGTGTTGCAACAGTGTACTACAGCTTGCAGGGTGGTGTCCCCATTGTAGTTTGAGTAGATCTTCTGATTTCAGGCAGTTCAGCAGGATTTGGTGGGGAATTTGGTTTAGGCATCGTGTGTTCCACCTCTTGTTCTGACTGCATGGGTTCGCTTTGGTCGACCTTTTCTTCTGGTTTGTTGGATATATTCACTTCACAGCTTTCAGGGATCATTGTTTCTGGTGATGGGCTCTCATCAAAGTAAACACTATGGCTTATTGTCACTTTGTCAGTCTTTGGGTGTATGATTCTGTAACCCTTAGTTTGCTTGCTGTAGCCTACTAGAATGCCCTCTATGGCTCTGTTCTCCAGCTTGGATCGCTTTTCACTTGGAATATAGGCATATGCTTTACATCCAAACACTCTGATGTGCCCTATGTTAGGCTTTGATAAATGCCACATTTCCAATGGAGTGCTTTTAATAGCTTTTGAGGGTAGTCTGTTCTGTAGGTAGGGTGCAGTCATGACTGCTTCTCCCCAGTACTTGTAAGGTAAGTTGGCATCTGACAACAGGCAACTGGGCATTTCTATAAGATTGTGATTTTTCCTTTCTGCTACACCGTTTTGTTCAGGAGTGCATGGTGTGGTTGTCTGGTGTACTATTCCTTGTCTCTTCAGGTATGAGGCCGCTTCTTTGCTTATGTATTCTCCCCCATTGTTGATGCATATAATTCCTGGTTTGCATTAGAATTTGTTGCTAGTTGCAATGAACTCTTGAAGTTTCTCTGATGTTTCGTTCTTGTGTTTCATCCGATAAGTAGTTGTGTACCTGAAATAATCATCAATGAAAGTCAGTAGGTATCTGTTCCTGTCCTACCTGGGAGTTTTTATTGGACCGCATACATCACTGTATATGAGCTGCAGGGGATGGGTAGTTTTTCTTTTAGAAGCATGTATTGCTTCAATACAGGACTTGCATTTCATGAGCATTTGCAAAGCATTATTGTCAAATCTTCTGATAAACCTCTCTTTATAATGTCATATATAGCTTCGGGACTTCTGTGCCCCAGTCACCTGTGCCATGCAGTAAGTGAATACATTTGCTGTGTAGGTCATTAGAGACTACATTGGCTTGCTGGTCTGTGGTGATGAGTAGAGTTGAGCGAACCTCTGGAAGTTCGGGTTCTGCTGGTCCGGCCGAACTTCGGGACAAAGTCCGGGTCCGGACGGAACCCGAACGATCCCACGGACACCGAACCCCAATGACTGAAAGTAACTACTAATAAAGTCCATGTGTTGATGAATAGCCTACTTTGTGTTCTTGCTTTGTAGTCTCTTTGAAGTTCTCAAGTAACGTTGATCGTTGTTTAAGATTACGTTTGGTCCTTAATATACGTAGTTGTTACCCCCTCTTATGTATTCGTTTCTTCGCCGGAGTATGGACTTC
>BLSH010012101.1:44607-66885 GCA_018402905.1 Glandirana rugosa
ACGTGTTAAATGTTATTATTCGCTAAGAAGTGTTTTCCTTTTGACCTACTAGTGGATATGTTCGAGTAGTGATCACAACTCGCTTGGGCCTGACATTGCAAGCCCAGGCATGGCTTGAAAGCCCACAGGCCCCGTGCCTGGGCCTGGGCCTGTAAAGTTTTTAGCAAGCCCAAGCCAGGCCCTAAGACGATAAAATGAGGTGCACAACTCTTCGACGTCCCGTCGGTTAGTTGTTCACAAAGTGACTAAACGGGAATCTTCGGTAGTGTCGGTACGGATGATTACCGTACCCACTGGCCAATCACAGCCATGCCATTAGTAGGCATGGCTGTGATGGCTTCTAAGGGCAAATCAGTGAAACACTTGTTGATTGGCTGCCCTGCAGCTTCTCAACACGTGGAGTAAAATAGCAGAATCCCGGACCGAACCCGAACGATTTTTGAAATGTCCGGGTCCGGGTCCGTGCCCCGGACACCCGAAAGTTCGGTACGGACCCGAACGTTACAGTCCGGGTTCGCTCAACACTAGTGATGAGCTTGTATAGGTGATCATCCAGTTTTCCTTTTGTGAAGAATCGCTTATTATTGTAAATTGTGCATTCATCACCCTGAAACGTAACTGTGAGACCGTTGTTTGAAAGACTTTTCACTGATAGAAAGCTGCCTTCTAATTCTGGAACATACAGCACTTTCTTTTCAAGAATACTGTGCTTGCCTTGTGGTGTAATGCAGTTCAGGAAGCCCTGGCCTTTACCCTCTGCAGTAATGCTTTCCCCGTTTGCTAGGAAAACTGTCTTTTGCACTGTAATCAATATTTGTGAAGAAGGTTTTATCTCTAGTCGTGTGGCTTGTTGCACCTGAATCTATGCACCAGTCGTGTGGATTGCCACCCTGTGTCACTTTAAAGGTGCCACTCCATGAATTGTCTGCAGTTTCCTTTGTGGCTGCTTTGCCTCTTTCTTTTGTGGATAGCTGTAGCTTTCGCTGCACGGCTTTCCAGATAGAACAGTCCTTTTTAAGTGACCGGTCCTTTTACAGAGAAAACAGGCTCTTCTTTCTTTGTTGTGCTTTGTGCCTTTGTACATCTTAAGTGCTTTGTCATTATGGTGCGTATTTTTTTTCCTTCTGTCATATTCATCAATTAATTTTCCTTTGACAAATTCTAGCTTTGGTTCGTGCTCGGGTCTGGTTTCTAAAGCGTTAATGAAAGCAGTATACATCTCTGGAAGGCTGCAGAGGAGCAGGGCAACAATATGGTATCTTTGATGTCCTCTCCAATGGCGTGCAGCTTCTCATTGATCTCTAGCATAGTTTTCACATTGTTACACATTTGATGGCCTTCTTCTAGTCTCATCTTATATAGCTTTCATAGCAAAAACAGCTTGCTGTTTAGACATGAACACTCATGCAATTTTTGTAATGAAGTCCACATACCTTTGGCAGTTTTCTCTGTTCTTATGTGGATAAGCTGGTCATATTCCCCTAGTAAGCTTATAGTCGTTTTGCCTGTCTATCTTTCCTGTCCCAGTCCCCCGTCTCTCTGTTTGTGGGTCTCTCTGTATTCAGCACTTGCCACAAGTCATCCTTGCTTAAAATAATTTGTACTTTAAACTTCCACAGCTGGTAATTGGCATTGTTCAGCTTTGCTATTGCAAACTTCACATCTGAACCGCTTGCCATCTTTCAGTAGCTTGTATACAGTATTCATTGACTCACTGTACTCACAGACTTGTAGCATCCTCTCCAGTGCCTGGGTGGGTGCCTGGGTGCCTGCGGTATCCTCTCCAATGCCTGGGCCCATAACCTGTTGTCAGCATATTGATATAATGCACTGGAAGCTTCTTGTTTGCAGCAATAGATCTGCTTTTATGGAGGATTACAAAAAGAGAAACAGGAAAAACAAACAAGTGCACTGAACATAGAGAAGGGTACATCCTGTCATATCAGAGAACATATGAACTATACACTATAATACTACAGTGCCACCTGCTGCATAGATAGGTATAATGCATACAGTATATAGTCAGTTTATATGAAATCATGCTGTTGTTCTTTCCACCAACTACTGCATGCCATACTTTTTTCAGCATGGTATGACACAATCCACCGCATCATGCCACGCTGCTGTCAGTAGAACTTAAAATGGTTGTAAAGGCAGATTTTCTTTTTATCTTAATGCATTCTATGCATTAAGATAAAAAGCCTTTTCTGTGCAGCAGCCCACCTAATACTTGAGCCCATCTCGATCCATCGATATTGCACGAGAGACTCTGGCTGTCCGGGACTCTCCCTCCTCATTGGCTGAGACAGCAGCGTGGTGCCATTGGCTCCTGCTGCTGTCAATAATAATCAGTAAACCAGTGAGGAGAGAGAAGGGTAGGGGCTGCGACTCTGTGTCTGAATGGATAGCAATGCTTGCTGTGTGGGCACTCAACAGGAGGGAGGGGCCAGGAGCACAAACGAGGGACCCGAGAAGAGGAGGATCTGGACTGCTCTGGGCAAAACCACTGCACAGGGCAGGTAAGTATAACAAGTTTGTTATTTTTGACAAAAAAAAACTGACACTTTAAAAAAGCAGTGCAGGGTTTAAAGAATAAACATTCAAGCTTATCTAGGCAGATGCAACATCGATTTGATGCTGCATCTGTACCTCCCCAGTTCTACGCCGAGAACTGAGTGATCTAAGACCAATGATTGCTAAGCTCTTGGGTCAGCTCTGAGCACAGGGTAATGACTGTCATTTACCACTCACTGGAGCACCAAGCTGTAGAGAGGGCAGGACCAGTTGGCTCAGTCTACCAGTGGCATGATGAGATACTGAGCCAGCTGCTGGTGAGGCATTGGGTAGATGCTGACATTATTGTCGGGATCCCCTCAGAGCCTAGACCAGTTCTGTGACATCAGCTGACAGTCGACTTTAGTCCACTGTCGGCTGAATCTGGCTCACAGGAGTGCAGAACTAAGTGCACTTTTGTGACCCACAGGAGAAGTATGGCCAAAAGAGCTTTGGCCACACTTCTCCTTTAATGAAATGTTATTTTCACGTTCAATAAAGTTAGCACAAAAAAGTAAACAGTGTGATCTGCTGTTTACAGTTGTTAACATTAGTACTACTGTCACCATACTGCATACCAGCTACTGCTTTCTTCTGACGAAGCTTCTGGTGTAAATGGGCTCTGAGGCAACCACCATATTAGTTCAGGCTCAAGCTATTTCTGGGCCGCTACACCTATTCTCAGTCCCTTTCTTCAGTGATATAATCTATGTAATCAAGTGATTGAAAACAGGGGTGGGTGGGATATCCACAACACCAAAAACCTGTATCCTGCGCTCGAGGATCTGGCCTCGTGTGGATGCTGGTCTAAGCCCTTGACTTAATATATTGGGATAAGTACCGCCTTGCTGCCCTCAGAGGACTGGAGATGTCCCGAACCACTGAAGCAAAAACACAAACAAAAGGGCACACCGGCCTACCGCATTATCCTCAATCAATAATTTATTATAAAAAGAGAATCATACTCACAAACAAAACTCTTGGTTACAGCATATCAGAGCTGGCTCTGAGGAAGAGGTATGACCTTGAAATGCGTCAGCCCGTTTGCTTAGAACAGTGGTCGCCTGGCATGTGATACCATGGACGTGAAGCTGTTTTTATCTTGATATGCTGTAACCAAGAGTTTTATTTGTGAGTATGATTCTCTTTTAATAATAAATTATTGATTGAGGATAAAGTGCTAGGCCGGGGCGCCCTTTTGTTTGTGTTTTTACTTCGGTGGGTGAGATATGGTGTGTGGTATGGCAAGTGAATGTGACAAGAAGGGTGTTTCTGGCAAGATCACCAAGTAAAAATAAAGGAAAAAACCTGAAAAAGAAGTCATATCAAAGGAGTAGTTTTTTAGTGTTGCAGCATGATATCTTGCACACATGTAGACCTGTGGCATGGCAGCATATGCGCAAACTCAACCATGCATTTTTGCCACTACCCATAGACTGACATGTGCAAGGGAGCTTGCATATGCGCAGACATGTTGCAAGTCTCTCTGCCAGGTCCCACATACCTGGCAAAGACCTGAGTCATCTCTGTGTGAGCTTGATCCAAGATGGCAGCATATGAGCAGCTCAACAAAGAGAACTTTGAACAGGAAGCAGACAATGGTGGACTCCATGTACAGTACTAGTTTATGTTTTTTTTTTATTACATACAGGAAAAGTTATTAGGGATTAGAAACATAATTGTTAGAAAGGTAGGGTGAAGTTCTGCTTTGAGACAGCTATCAGAAAAACTATAATATTTAATTTGAAAATAATTGCACAATGTGTTATACCAGAAGCATAACTTGCATGTTGCTATAAATGGGTCGAAGTTGAAAAAAATGCACTTTTTCTAGAGGAAACTGCAAAGTTATAACAATTCCTAAATTCCCAGATGGAAGAACACATGTTTGTCATAATCGCAATGAAAACATGTTTTCTTTTTACCATGCTTATATACCAAGTATGACTAAACCACACTTTTGAGCCATGTCCACTTACTTTTAATGGTCAGAATGTGGAAACCCAACCACCCATGTGTCATACTTATTAGTATCAATTCATCACAATTGACATCACATATATTAGTGTCCCCTGAACTCCCTGTGTGTCATATTTTTTAATGTCCCCTGAACTCTACGTGTCTCACAATAATTGATGTTCTCCTATCTCCCTTAAGTATCGCTTTATTACCATGTGCATTACATTCATTAGTGTTCCTTGATCTCCCTTTGTGTCACTATTATCATTAGTATCATTAGTGGGCTCTCATCTCCTTGTTTCAAGTTCATTTGAGCCCCCTCATTATCACTCAACTGTCAGTGCAAGAGGGGAATCTTGAGCCTTCTCACACCCAACTGCAGCAGCCAAAATGGAGCGAGACCAGCTGAATCGCAGGCTTCTGACACACTGGCCTTACAGCTATACGGAGATAATGTACGAAAACATTCACATTTCACACTTTTCATACATAAGCCAATGCTTTACGTCTCTGCTTATGTTCTGCCAACAAACACTAAACTAAATATGTCAAAATATTCTGCAGTTCTTATAAACGTAAAACCAATGTTTAACCACCTTTTAAATTATTTTATGTATTTATTTATTACAGGTGTTAACATCGCCAACAATTTATGCAGTGCTTTACATATACAGTATATTGTACATTAACATCAGTGTTCACTTCTG
The DNA here is from genome assembly GCA_018402905.1 of Glandirana rugosa. Taxonomy (NCBI): domain Eukaryota; kingdom Metazoa; phylum Chordata; class Amphibia; order Anura; family Ranidae; genus Glandirana; species Glandirana rugosa. The sequence continues at coordinate 49,827 of BLSH010012101.1, forward strand.
GGAACATTCTTGTCTATATTCCTATCGCACACATTCCTGATAAACAAGGCTCATCAATGGTGGATGTTGTAGCGATTACCAGCTGGATCCTGGAGACATTGAGTGTACATATTCTCCAGCACATGAAGGATCTTTGATCACTGTCCAAAGGTTTTTATTGCAGAGAGATCACATCACAAGGACAAGTGCAACGCTTCAGAGTCGCACAGGATCCCTTCCTCAGGCATGTGATGACGTGATGATCACATGCCTGACAAAGGGGCCCTGCGTGACTCTGAAACGTTGCACTTGTCCTTGTGATGTGGTCTCTCTGCAATAAAAACTTTTGGACTGTGTTTGAAGATCCTTGGTGTGCTGGTGAATATGTCCACCTCTGGGAACATGTTACATGTTCTACCCATTTCTGGGGTGGAACATGTAACATGACATGTTCCCACTGCTATAGCCCCTCTCCGACCCACTGCCCCTAGTGACAGCAAGTCAGGGATCTTCTCCCCAAACTTGCTGTCACACCCAGCCTCATCATTCATTCACAGAGTTCGATGAATGAATGAACTACAAGTACAGACACCCTTTGCGGCTGTCAGCTTGTAGTTCTTAATGAACTACCAGGGAGCTGTTGAGGACTCTAGGTAGTTCATTGTTTCTTCATGTCATTGTGTAACTGCCTCCTCATACAAGGTACAAGCAGACAGCTTACACTGACAAGTATACAGGAGTCCTGCATTGCATCCGGGGCACCATGCTTTACTTATTTTTTTTTACAAAGGTGAACTCATCCTTTAAAGCGGAGTTCCAGTCCCCCAAACTGTTTTAAAAAAAAAAACAAAAAACTGCTCTGCATTTGTCCAAACATGTACATTAACAATTACAACATGTCATATGTGTTACCAATTTTACTTTCTTTAAAAATAATTATGTACTTACTGATTTCGGAAGCAGGCAGGTTCCATGTTAGCTGTGGGCATCTGAAGCCCTCCTGTCTTCATTTCCAGGATTTCCTCCCAGTTTCGCGCATGCACAGTAATGCCACTGTGTGACTCTCCGTTTTCCTGATAGGTAGCCATAGCAATGTCTGCGGAAGTTCCCGTCCCATTGCTATAGCAACCTGTCAATCAGACACTTTCGCGTCATTTACTGTCTGCAAATAACTTGAGATTTCATCAGCAGGCAATTCGCAAGGACTCCTGGGATACATGATGCCGCTATCCCAGGAGCCCTTGTGAATCGCCTAGTGACATAATCGCCTAGGCAGGGACATGCCGGAAGTGTGGTTGAAACCCTCAAATAAAAGGTATTTACATGCCAAAAGAAAAAGAAAAAAATCCATTAGTAAAAGCATTTTCAATGGGTATGCAATAGACCATCAAGTCTATAAAATGGGTGGAACGCCGCCATAGGTTTGGTAAAAAAAGAAATCAACACAAGGGACATTACTTAAATGAATCCAAAGTGTTCCTTGTGCTGCTGGCTCCTCTGATCCCCCCTGCTCCTGCCAATGTAATCTTCTGGTGCGGTGGGTGTTATTAGACCAAATTAACAGGCAAGAATGCTGACTATGCCCCCCTTTCATCCCCACTCCTCTATTCATAGAAGCCATACTATAATGAAAAGTGAATGGAGGGCACTCAGATGATTGAAAGGTCCTTTTCACATATTATTCATAGAAGCTATAGTATGACTTCTATGAGGAGGATGAAAAGGGCAGGCATATTTGGCACTCTTGTGCCTTTCAAATATCCATTGGCTCTATTTACCCACAGTTCACCAGAAGATTATGGTGGGGGAAATCGTAAATAATGTCCCTTGTAATTTTTTTTTTTTAGGCCTCCCCAAAAGGGGAAGCTACGCTTGTTTGCACCCCCCCCCCCCTCACTGCCAAATCTGGCACTTTTTGTAGGGGAGAGGGTACCTGGTTTTAACAGGTACCCACTCCCACTTCTGGCTCCGTGGCTTCCCCCGCAGTCTTCTGGGACAAATCACAGGCTCCATAAGACTACGAGACCATTCACAAGGCGCAGTGCGACTTGTGCATGCGCAGTAGGAAACCGGCTGTGAAGTCGCAAGGCTTCACTTCCTGTTTCCCTTATTTCCCTTTTTTTCATAAGTAGCCTGGAGCTCCTCTTTAAGGAGTGTACCATCTAAGGTCTCTATCTCACATAAATCTACTGTACATGCTAGGGTTGACATAGACAGACAGGAGACAATTAACCTACCAACATGTTTTTGGAGGGTAACTGGTGTCTTTTACAAAACAGTGCTCTCTTCCTACAAGCCAAAGTCTATAGCTCTGTCTTTGGTACCGTTCTGGATTTGGGTACCAACTGTGACTTCCTGACCATTCACATGGGTTGGGGGGGGGGGGGTGTTAGGGGTGTGGAGGACAACCCAGCAAATGTCATCTTTGCCTAGGTGACAAATAAACAAGTGAAACCAAGTACCTGCTGGTTATGTTATTCGCTAGCCAAAAAAATTCAAATGTGTAAGAGGTAGGGGAGAAGTCTAGGATTATGCAATCCTGCATCCCTAAAAGAAGAGGGGAGGTTCACTTTAAATGTGTATCTGTATGGCTATGGAAGGGGTGATAGGCCCTTTATTGGGCAGACATAGGTGTGACTGGTTTAATATTCTCAGTAAAGTGCTGTTGATGTTATATGAAATAATAATAAAAATGTTATTACAATTGGCAAACGTGTAGCCACTGGCCCATTCCATTTATCTATCTTCTTGACACCTAAATCCAAGGATAAAGTGTCATAGCTGTCTATATTCCTAGAGCCGTAAAAAGATTTCTGTTCAGTCTTGCTTATCACACCTAAAGACCTAAGCCTAGCCTCATAATCATTGCAATAACCTTTATAGACTACTTCAGCTTGAAAAAAGTCTCACTAGTATACTTCCCATACAGCGGTGTGATTGGTGCATCGTACGTAGAAATGTGTCCCTATTAATGAGCACAGAGCTGCATTAATGCATGTCTTATATTAATCCCAGAGTTCTGTTTGTTTGGGGGTTTTGTTCATCATGAATTTTCCATAGCACACTTTAAACTCTGAGGCTGTGTTCACACCTATCCGAATTGGATGTGGGTTTCACTGCATCCAATTCGCATAGCAGGAGATTGTGACTGGCTTTCTATGGAGCCAGTTCACATATTTCCGCAGCAGGTCCGTTGGGGTTTTAACAAAGATGCTGTGCATGTTTTGGACCATTTCAGGTCCAAATTCGGCCCAAATCTGAATTGAAATTGTGAACCAGGACACACTAGACCCCTATTGGGAGCCACTGCGGGTTCCACTGTGAATCCAGCCTGAAGGTGTAAACTGTTTCTTACTATGGCACAAAAGTTAATCAAATACAGTGGGTATACAAAAGAACCACCTGCCTTTAAAATTATCACATTTTGTTGCTTTGCGGCCTGAAATGAAGACAGACAGTTTTTGTTTTATCCAGCTGTATTTAGCTGTATTTAAAACATATAACATCCAAGTGAAAGAAATAACACCAACATGTCAGACAAAATAAATAAACTCAAAATCAGAATCACTAAGTTGGAAAAAGGATCACCCCCTTGTGTCAGTATTTTGTTTAGCCACTTTTTTGCTTAAATTCCAGCCTTTAAGCCTGGTACACATGGGGCGACGATCGTACTTACAATCATTTCAAATCGTAAGTTGGATAATGTAACTTGAATACTGACTGCACTACACGATCGTACGACCACAGAAAGAATGTTCAGGTGCATGTAATTAGCATCCGGCCGTTCCTGACTTCGGAGCATGCGTGTTTTGCACAATACAACTTGTTGTACCAACTGCTCTGTGCACACGATACAATGGTCGTATTACCGCTTGTTGGTACGACCAAGGTTTCTAGTTTGCTCATACAACTCCCCTTGTACGACCGTCGTATGTCGGCTGTTCTAATTGCACATACGAATGATCGATTTCGCATACAACGGTCGTTAGTACAACCTGTTGTATTCGATCGTCGTCCCGTGTGTACGAGGCTTTAGTCTGTTGGGATATGTCTCCACTCACTTTGCACATCTAGACTTTGCAATATTTGCCCACTCTTCTTTGCAGACATGGACTTCTTGCTTAGAGGTAAATATTTGCAGCCTCAATTAATTAGAATGAACAGGAACTGGGTCAGCAATGAACTACCAAAGACTGTGATCTGTTAACTCTGTACTTGCAAGAACCTTTAGTAAACGTTATTAAGCTACTAAATGCCTAGTCTGAAGTCTCAAATAAAAAATGATTAGTTAAACCCACAAGTTTTTTTTTTTTTTTCCCTACCACTATTGTTCCTTTATTTTGGCTATTGGAAATTTACAAAGCAGCAATTTAGAAATTGGACGAAAGGTTTAGCACTGGGAAACATTTTTGGAAAGTGCATTTTATATACAGTTATATAGATCAGACCAAAATGATGGATAAATGAGGAGGAAAGAGGGACAGAGGGACATTGTTCTGAATGAGGGACATTCCCTCTGAATCAGGGACAGTTGGGAGCTATGACAATAGCCAATGCTGATTGAGAGAGGAAAGCTCAACTTTTGTTCCAAAAAGTCCCTTTGTCAGAAAAACCAAACTAATACCCGTACTCAAAGAAACACACATGCATGCAGAATGATCCACAGAGCTGTGCACAAAATTAGGGCTGTACGTGTACCTACGCATGCACATGGGCATTAGTGTGCTCATGAGTGTGAGCATGCATGTTTTAATGGACTTTGATGCCCAGTGGCCTATTTAAAGCAGTTCGGAATCATTGCTGAGTGGTCATCAGCGCCTTTTGCCTGTGATCTGAAACCGTGCTTATTACAGGTTGCTGTTGCTGTCTCCGGCTTGTGACCTGACCTTGCCTCCTACCTGCTGTCCCAATGTCTGTTCTGCTTGCCCAATAGTGACCTTGGCCTTGCTCTGACTCCGCTCCTACCTGGTTATCGGTTGTTGCCAACTTCTGCCTGCCTGACCACGCATCTGAGATCCTGTATCTACCAGTTGCCAGCTTGCCTAATGCCAGGGCCGTCTTTAACATTGATTGGACCCTGGGCAAACATTTTCTTGCCCCCCCATGCAGTTTGCTCACCACCTGCTCTGAGACATACAATAAATAGCAGCTAGACTCAAAATCAATTTACTGAATCAGATTAGGCATCGATTGGTTGCCAGAGGTTACAGCAAATCATTACCGCTTACTGACTGGTTGCTAGAGGTTATAGCACACATTAGGGCTCACTAATTAGTTGCTAGACGTTACAGCACATGATTTCTGCTTGTTAATTGGTTGCTAGAGATTACTGTACATCAATACTGCTCACTGATTGGTTGGCAGAGGCTACTGCACATCATTACTGCTCACTGATTGGTTGCTAAAGGTTACAGCACATCATCTCCTCACTAACTGCACACCATGGACTGGGGAATGCAAAGTCGCTTTCCAGACACCACAGAAACGTGCTGCCCTTTAGCAGATACACAGCAGTGCCATCAATTGTTAATGACACCCTCACGCATCTGCTGACATGTGCTGTGGCACTGGGTGATTTTGAATAAGGTTTACGGGACAATTTGAAATGAATGTGCTGCCTTACACACGGCCTATAACTTTATCCACCCTGTCAGTACACTTTTGCCTCCTAAAACCCCTTGCCAACCTCTGCACCCCACACCTCTCCCATCCTCTCCACCCCAACCCCCCTCCTCTGCTCATCTTTGCAACCACTTTCCTTACCTCTATGCATCCCCTCCTTGCTCACCTGTGCACCCCAAACTGTAATTCCTTCTCTGCCTACCTCTGCACACCCTACACTACCCCCCCCCCCCACCAATTTGCTTACCTTTGCAGAACAGAATAATGTTAGGCTTAATGACCACAGTTGCAGGCAGGACTTTCAAGCATGCCCCTTTGTCTCCCCAGTGGGCAGCATTCAGTATAGGTGATGGTGAATATGACCTCGGGGGGCATGAGATACATATGAATGCCGCCTCTATTTGCATATCAATGCCGCTGAACGCCACTATTTACATATGAATGCCACCGCTATTTACATATCAATGTCAGTTATTTATATGTAAACACAGGGTCTGCAGGTGATTCATCTGTACACAACAATAGAGCAGAGCTGGGCAGCATTAGTAGCAACACTTCATACTTAGATATTGGGACATAGCACAGGACTAAAACTACAAGGGACAAGGGAATTTAAACCAGAGTAGGTGGCAAGTATGAGGCAGCTGCTTTGGGCCCCACAAAAATGACAGGGCCCAGGGCAGCTGCCCCTTTTGCCCTGCCTTAAAGACGGCCCTGCCTGCTGCACTGTCTTCAGCTTTGCATCTGCTACAAGATCTCCTGAACCTGATCTCCTACAGACACCAGCGCCACTCTTTGCCCTGTTATACCCTGTCATCATCCCCAGGGTAAACAGGACAAGAGGTATCAGTAAAGCCCTCTCATCAGCTCAGAGATCTGACTTCTTGTTAGAGGGTGGCTATGTTTGTTCTCCATGGTTCCACTGTATGTAAGAATATAGTCACCCTCTCTTGCCTGCTCCTAAATGGACTAGGGCGGGGGTCAGCAACCTGTAGATCGCGATTTACCAGTAGATTGCGATCTACCAGTAGATCATGGACAGGTGACTGGTAGATCGCAGTCTGGGTTTGCTGACCCACCATTCCAGAGCATCACACAGAGTGCAATGCAGAGGGACTTCTTGTAAAGTTGGAGCTGTAGTAGGGAGCAAGAGCCGCATAAGTAGATGCCTCCTCTGAGTGATACCAACTGCACTCCACCTCTAATCCCGGCTAGTGATCTCCAGAGTGGTGCCAGCAACAGTAAAGAAGATTGAAAAGTAATCTGAGTGTGTTTGACAGGTGTTGAGGAGGCAATATGTTGCCTCCTCACCGCCGGATTTAAACCCATCATTGCCGTGCAATGCACACAATTGCGTAGTAGGACAATTAGAGGTTTAAATCAGGTGTAAGGAGGCGACGCTGGGCAACACTGTGCCTGGTAATCTTGGACTTCTCCCATGTTGTTCAGGTAGATCTCCACCTCTTCAAGGTTGCCTACCCCTGGACTAGGGACTATGATTTTTAGTGTGCATAGAGCAATGCACATGACTGAAACTAATATGTATTGCTCCTTCCAAACAAATGGAAATTGGGGGGGGGGGGGGGTTCAAGAGCTCACAGAAGACATTACAAGGAGGCTGAAAAGCTGAAAAAAAACTGTAAGAAAGGGTTTTATGAAAAATAGATTACAGGATCGTTAAGTCGTGGATCTGTAGGGAATATTTTTGGAGCATAAGGGCATAATTTTGTGTCACTTCAATTTGTCTGAATTGCAAAAAGCCAGTGCACTCTTTTTTTTTTTTTTTTATCTAATTCCTAGGATTATTTCACTTGTATAGAGCTTTGTGGGAAAAAATGTCACCCTAATAGATAATAGCTATTTGAATAGTGACACCTACAGACTGAAGTTAGGTATTACACTATATTTAAAGGGAAACCAATTAGATATTATTGCTGATTTATTATAAAATAAAAACATAGGCTATAAACATCATCCTTGTATCACTGCACAGCGACACACAGACCCAAAATAAACAAGCAGCCATTGTAGTGTTGGCAGACCAGATATGCACATACACCATCCGTTTTTGCACGCATGAACATGCGTTGTGCTGCAGCTCCGTGTAGTTCTGTGCAGCATGATTTTATACAAGGGTCTGGAAGTTTTTACCTGCACTTCAGTGGGTAGAGAAGCCCATTGAGATGAATGGCCTGTCACAGAATGCAGGTCACACAAATGTGCACTTAGGCTTAGGGTCAGCTTTCTGTGTGCTCCAAACGTATGGGAACGCACAAAAAGTAGGGCAGGTGCGACATTTAAAAATTGGAATGCTTCATAAACCCGTATCATGCCATGTTATCACTTTCTAGTATAGGTAAAACAGTATCCCAATTTACACTGTATTACCAAAAGTATTGGGACACCTGCCTTTACACGCACATGAACTTTAGTGGCATCCCAGTCTTAGTACATAGGGTTCAATTTTGAGTTGGCCCACTCTTTGTAGCTATAACAGCTTCAACTATTCTGGGAAGGCTGTCCACAAGGTTTAGGAGTGTCTATGGGAATGTTTGACCATTCTTCCAGAAGTGCATTTGTGAAGCCAGGCACTGATGTTGGATGAGAAGGCCTGGCTCACAGTCTCCTCTCTAATTCATCCCAAAGATGTTCTATTGGGTTGAGGTCAGGACTCTGTGTAGGCCCCAGTCAATTTCCTCCACCCTAAACTCGCTCATCTACGTCTTTATGGACCTTGCTTTGTGCACTGGTGTGCAGTCATGTTGGAACAGGAGGGGGCCATCCCCAAACTGTACCCGCAAAGTTGGGGGCATGAAATTGTCCAAAATGCCTTGGTATGCTGACCCCTTAAGAGTTCCCTTCACTGGAAATAAGGGGCCAAGCCCAAACCCCTGGGATGCCATTAAAGTTCATGTGCGTGTAAAGGCAGACGTGTCAATACTTTTGGTAATATAGTGTATGTTAAAATTCAAATGTCATTGTACATATATTTTAAAGCGGGGGTCCCCAACTGTGTCCTGTTTGCAGCCAGGCCACGAAGGCTGCACTGTCTGAGGTGTGGCAGCGGGTGAGCAAAGAAATGACATCATCTCTGACCACCCACCCGTATCACCACTGTTCTGCCCTCACAGCGGGGCCTCTACACTGCTAGAGGTATGGCAGGCAAGCAGAGGGATGACATCATCTCTCACCACCCGCTCCGCATCACTGCTGTTCTTCCTCACTCGGAACCCACCGCTCCAGGCCTGCCTCTGTGCTCTGTGGACTAATGCATACACCAGTGCTACTACCAATGCAGTGACAATCTGCATCTGGTGCCAGGCGTGTGGCAAGTGACAATCTAGTGACAGGTGACGGTGGCAAGTGACAACCCGCATCTGGTGGCAGGCTACATGGCAAGTGACAAGCTGCAACTGGTGGCAGGCGACATGGCAAGTGACAAGCTGCAACTGGTGGCAGGCGTTGTGGCAAGTGACAATCTAGTGGCAAATGACAATCAACATCTGGTAGCAGGCGACGGTGGCAAGTGACAATCTGGCGGCAAGTGACAATCCACATCTGGTGGCAGACAACGTATCAAGTGACAAGCTACATCTGGTGGCAGACGGCGATGTGGCAAGTGACACGCTGCATCTGGTGGCAGGTGGTGGGGGCAAGTGACAATCCACATCTGGTGGCAGGCGATGTGGCAAATGACAAGTTGCATCTGGTTGCAGGTGATGTGGCAAGTGACAAGTTGCATCTGGTTGCAGGCAGCATGACAAGTGATAAGTTGCATCTGGTGGCAGGTGGCGTTGGCAAGTGACAATCCACATCTGGTGACAGGGGACGTGGCAAGTGACAAGCTGCATCTGGTGGCAGGCGACGTGGCAAGTGAAAAGCTGCATCTGGTGGCAGGCGGCGGTGGCAAGTGACATTCCACATCTGGTGGTAGGCGACATGGCAAGTGACAAGCTGCATCTGAAGGCAGGCGACGTGGCAAGTGACAAGCTGCATCTGATGGTATGTGACATGGCAAGTGACAATCTGCCTCTAGTGGCAGGTGACGTGGCAAGTGACAAGCTGCATCTGCTGGTATGCGACATGGCAAGTGACAATCCGCCTCTGGTGGCAGGTGACGTGGCAAGTGACAAGCTGCATCTGGTGGCAGGCGACGTGGCAAGTGAAAAGCTGCATCTGGTGGCAGGCGGCGGTGGCAAGTGACATTCCACATCTGGTGGTAGGCGACATGGCAAGTGACAAGCTGCATCTGAAGGCAGGCGACGTGGCAAGTGACAAGCTGCATCTGATGGTATGTGACATGGCAAGTGACAATCTGCCTCTAGTGGCAGGTGACGTGGCAAGTGACAAGCTGCATCTGCTGGTATGCGACATGGCAAGTGACAATCCGCCTCTGGTGGCAGGTGACGTGGCAAGTGACAAGCTGCATCTGAAGGCAGGTGATGTGGCAAGTGACAATCCATATCTGGTGGCAGGTGACGTGGCAAGTGACACGCTGCATCTGGTGGTAGATTCTGTATTATGGTGACTTAAACTATTTCATTTTATATTACAATGTAATAATACAAATAATATGCTTAAATCGTCCTGACACCATATGAACCCCATGGTGTCGTGATGATTGAAGCACTAACAAATTGCCGCTCCCCGGTGCCAAAAAGGTTGGGGACCACTGTTAGCCTCTCGAAGATGAAGAAAGTTCTGGGTGAATATGCCATTTTGAATGACAAGGCAAAGTTTAAAGAAAAATGGCTGTAAGAAAATACAAAGGCTGGCATAACTATACTAACTTTTTGATAGGATTGCACCGATACCACTTTTTTAAGACCTAGTACAAGTACCGATACTTTTTTCAAGTACTCGCCGATACCGATTCTTTTTTCAAGTACTCGCCGATATTGATTACGATACTTTTTTTAATGTCATGTGAGAGTTTTCAAAGCACAATAAAGACTAATGATATCTTTTTTATAATTACGAAGAACTGTAACTCAAGACATTATAAAAGAATAATACGGTTTTATTTGCTTGTCACAAAGTTGTAAAAAACTCTTTTTTATTTTTTTCACAGAACATGTTTATAAATAAAATTATGTTTTACAACAATAAAATATATTAATAATAACAACAAAAATAAATAAATAAACCTAAAATCACACAGCCAACCAAAAGTGCAAAACAGTAAAAAATATAACAGTGCATTGTTTAATCATGGGGAACAACAGTATTAACAACAGATTAACCACTTGCCAACCTCCTGCCGTCATAATAAGGTGGCAGGTTGGCACCGCAGTGCGAATCGCTGTATCTGTACGATGACTCGTGCAGCCGCAGTTGTGGGCGGGAGCGCGCCGCCGCGCTCTCATACCCACTGCGCAATGCTTGAGCGTGCCCGCAGGATGGGCGGACTCGATGTCCGCTTGCGACTCGTGATCGCCTGTTACAGAGGCAGAATGGAGATCTCCATTCTGTGAGGGGACAGATGACAGATCTAATGTTCCCAGTGATCAGGATCAGTTAGATCTGTCATGCCCTGGCCAGCCCAGCCCGCATACAGTTAGAACACACCCAGGGAACACAGTTAACCCCTTGATCGCCCCTACAGTTTAACCCCTTCCCTGCCAGTGACATTTATACAGTAATCAGTGGCTATTTTTAGCTCTGATCGCTGCATAAATGTCAATGGTCCCAAAAGAGTGTCAAATGTGTTCGATCTGTTTGCCGCAATATTGCAGTCCCGATAAAAATCACAGATCGCCGCCATTACTAGTAAGAAGGGGGCGGGGTTGTTCGCTTACGTCGCAGAGTGGCTCTGCCCTGCCATATAAATAAACTGTCAGAGCAAAAAGCGTGCAGACGTCGGGAGCCCTCTCAACGGGGAGGAGCTGTGCGCACTGTCTACGCGCAATGCATTATGGGGCGCTCCATGGCGGCAAAGTCGCTGCAAACCCCCCATAATGTTCTAAATTTGATGAACGCTGACCCATCTCTACCCCTCTTGTTTTGCAGTTCCAGTGTGAACATTTCTTTCGCCTCCCTGGAAGTGTCTGCATTACAGAAAAATCTATCTTTCTACCTAGATTTAAGAAAAAAAAAATAATGAATGAATGCAGCATATTCTTTCTGTGAATTAAGAAAAAAATAGTGAGAGCATTACGCCAAAAACTCAATAAGTAACTAAAGTAAAATTAATTACTCAAGTTTCTTACATTTTAAATTGCAAAACAACATTTTATTTTTTTCTTTTAATTCCTTATTTATGAGAAAATGTAAAGCTTTTTTTAAATATTTAATTGAACAGCAGAAAAATTAACATTACCTTGGATCGAGTAAAGTTGCAATACAGTAAAGTGGGTTTCGCTCAGAACCAGAGAAGCGCGTATGCAAAGCAGCAAGCAAAGTGCTCTTCATTGTTTTGATACCATGGTCCTTCTCATCCACTTTTGCTAAAACTTTTTGTAGCACTGTGACTGCAGGAATTACATCAGAGGCAAACGCATCTGAACAATAGACATGTAAACTGCCGAAAAATGTGTTAGTTTTCTTTGATTCGTTGTTTTTCCTTGTTTTTTGGGTCATTCATTATGATCGAAAATCGTTATTTTGAATAAAATCGTAACTTCGGAAAAAATTTGAAATTCGAAAATTTGAAAATTCTGAAATCCGAAAATCTGAAAAAAGTAAGAACAAAAAAACGAAAATCTGAACTAACTAACTAACTAACTAACAATAACCAACTATTCAATTGTAGATATCGGAATTTCCTTTCAAATTTGGCTGTTAGTGAACATAAGGAATATGAATTTATCCAATGTTACAAATTATCTGAAATAATGAATGCTGCATCCAAACAAATGGAACGTAACAAATTAATAACAAATAATAATAATAATAAACATTATTATTATTATTTATTATAATTCCAATACCTATAATATCATAGCTAGTAATAGTTATTATAAGTTAGTTATCATTTCGGCTTCTCGGATTTTTGTGTTTATTTATGGATTTTCGAATTTCCGAATGTTCAAACTTCGTATTTTCACATTTTCGGATTTTCGAATATCAGATTTTGAATTTTCGAATTTTCGTATTTTCGAATTTCAGATTTTGAATTTTCGGATTTTTGAATTTCAGAAAATCTGTTAAATGGGTTTTCGTTAATTTGAATATTTCAGAATTAACAATTTTTCAAATTTTGTTGAAAAACAACTGAACAACTCACTTGGTGAGTCATCTCTTCAAAGGGAGCCGAGATATTTATCATCTTCTCCATCATATTCCACTGGTTTGCAGTAATGGTGGCCGGGAGCTCATGTTCAGACACATACACTCCAAGGGCCCATTTCTGCTCAATCAGAGACTTCAGCATATAAAATGTGCTGTTCCAATGAGTCTGCACATCTTGTTGGAGTCTTCTTACTGGCTGACCAAGCTGTATCTGGATGTCCTGCAGCCGAGAGTATACCAGGTTAGAATGTTTGAAGTGACTCCCATAGCATCTGCAATGCTGCGTTGTGATAACAGTCCCTCTGAGACAGCCAGCTGCAGTGTACTGTATGTACCACACATGAAATACTGGGAAGTCCAGCATCTTCCATACCTTTTATCATGTTTTTGGCATTGTCCCGGACCACAACAGAGCTTTTGGGAATCACCCAAGTCTGAAGCTTTTCCTAGTATGTTCGTTATTGCTTGACCGGTGTAGAAGCCTTCAAATTTCATAGCGTGGAGCATGACCTGATGCAGAGAGAATTCACCATCTATCCACTGCGCCGTTAAGCTGATGAGAGACAGTGGACTCACACTACTGCTCCAGATTTCAGTGGTGAAGCTAATTGCCTTTATGTCCTCCTGCAACATGATGGTAATGTGCTTTTTAACCGCGTTGTGGATCTGCGGTAAGATGACGTCTGTTATGTAGTGGCGACTGGGAATGTCATACTTCGGCTCCAACACATTAAGAAATCGACGAAAACGATGCCATTGTGGAGAAGGAGTGCTTGGCGATTAAGTGGGCCTTAGAGACGCTGAAGTACTACCTCTTAGGAAGGTCGTTTAGGCTAGTCACTGACCATGCTTCCCTGAAGTGGATGTGTGGCAACAGGGAGAAAAATAGTCAGGTGACTAGGTGGTTTCTGGCCCTATAGCCATTTAAGTTCACAGCGGAACACCAGGCGGGAAGACTCCAGAACAATGCGGATGCCCTCTCCTGGGTCCACTGCATGGTTGGGACAGTTGCTTGAGCAGAGGGGGAGGATATGTGATGGCATGCAAGGCGAAGTGGTAGACGGACGCTACCTGTCGCCTCGTATGTGGGCTAGATTTTGTGGTTTGGATTTTACCAGCCTCCGTGGCAGGGCTGGTTCCGGTCCAGAGTTTGTGATCCACTGGAGTCCACCAGCAGGTGGCTTAAATTACCAGGAAGAGAACACACTCTAGCTCTGACCTGGAATCAGAGAGGGATCCGAGGGAGCTCTGTGTCTGTTTGGACTTTAAAAGACAAGGTTTGCATTGTGGGCTTATGTTTTGTGGGTGTCAGGGGCCAGCCCCACACCGTATAGTGAGGAAACTATAATGTTTAGTTTAGCGCCAGACGGCAAGGATTTATTTTCTGTTTTGTTTGTTTTTTAATATGCAAATCTTTTACCAACAAACCTGGCAAGCCGCCAGATTTTAAGAAAGTTGCTTGCACACTGACTATTTTCCTCAAGAAAGTTGATCCCCACGAGCTAATCTCCCACACCACGTTATCAACAGTTGAAAGAGGTTTCTTCCTCAGTTTTAGCCAACATGTATTCTTCTACATATTTTTGGTAAAAAAAATCGCAATACGTCTATATTGATTGGTTTGTGAAAAAGTTATTGCGTCTACAAAATAGGGGATCGATTTATGGCATTTTTCTTTTTTTTTCTTTACTAGAAATGGCGGTGATCTGCGATTTTAACTGGACTGCGATATTCTGGCGGAAAGATTGGACACTTTTGACACTTTTTTGGGACCAATGACATTTATACAGCGATCAGCGCTAAAAATAGCCACTTATTACTGTATAAATGTCACTGGCAGGGAAGGGGTTAACACTAGGGGGTGATCAAGGGGTTAAATGTTCCCTAGGGAGGTGTTTCTAACTGTGTGGGGTGGGCTGACTGGGAGTAGAGATAGATCACTGTTCCGGATTACTTGGAACAGCAGAGCAGAACTCTTTCTACTCTGACAGAACAGAGATCTGTCAGTTTACATTGACAGATCTTCGTTCTGTCTCTCTGTGAATAAGTATATATGTATGCTTTTTTTAATTTTATTTGTTTATTTATTTTACACTGTTGCTTTAACAAGAATGAAAACATATTTAGTGTTTCTTTCTTGCTTTTGTTTTTTTGTGTTGCCCTGTAACCCTAATAAGAACAGGTTTCCCTTGTCATTGTTTTTATGCCTTAGTTCAGTCAGTGGTAATGTATGTAATTTCTGGCTAAGATAATTACTGTATTAAGGCATTGTACTTTTATACGTGTATATTTCCATAGTTTTTAACATATTCTAAGGACTCTTTGTATATTTTTTATTGTCTAGCTTTTAGCCCTGATGAAGGGAGAGTGTCGAACCCCTGAAACGCGTAGTCTGTTCCATAATAATAAAAATCAACCTCTGACAGAGACACGGCATATCACTTCCGTCATGTGATGGCCTGGGTCATCGATTCTGATGGGGTAAAGTCTTTCTAACGTGGGAGTCAGGAGAATTCCTAGATATGGAAGGGTATTCGCCTACCATTTAAAAGGAAATGAAGTACGAAATTGCGCTACCGTATTCGCCTCCAGCGAGAGGTTAAGGGCAACCGATTTTGAGTGAATAATTGAGAGAGTTGATATTGTGGAAAAGTGTCGCAGGGTTTGATATAGGTTTGGAAGTGACGCGACTGGGGATGAGAGAAGTAAAAAGATGTCGCCTGTGAACATAGCACATTTGTGCTCGAAATCCTCACAGTGTCTGCTCTTTATGTCTGGATGGTACCTAATTTTGATGGCCAGGGGATCCAGGGCACATAGAAATAGAATTGGGGATAGGGGGCACTCGTGACGAGTTCCTCTATGAATGGCTATCGGTGGTGCGGCGTATCCCTTGACCTGAAGTCTGGCTGTGGGAGCGCTATAAAGAGTCTGCAACACCCCTAGAAATTTTGGGCCAAACCCATAACTTTGCAGAGATCTAGGGACAGTAGCATACACTTCCTGGGTCTGCACAAACCCTACCTGGTCCGGGTGGATATACAGTACACCCTTTACATTTTTGTAAATATTTTATTCTATCTTTTCATGTGACAACACTGAAGAAATGACACTTTGCTAAAATGTAAAGTAGTGAGTGTACAGCTTGTATAACAGTGTAAATTTGCTGTCCCCTCAAAATAACTCAACACACAGCCATTAATGTCTAAACCGCTGGCAATTGGGCCCAATTAGCCATTTTCCCTCCCCAGTGTCATGTGACTCATTAGTGTTACAAGGTCTCAGGTGTGAATGGGGAGCAGGTGTGTTAAATTTGGTGTTATCGCTCTCACTCTCTCATACTGGTCACTGGAAGTTCAACATGGCACCTCATGGCAAAGAACTCTCTGAGGATCTAAAGAATTGTTGCTCTACATAAAGATGGCCTAGGCTGTAAGAAGATTGCCAATACCCTGAAACTGAGCTGCAGCACGGGGCCAAGACCATACAGTGGTTTAACAGAAGAGGTTCCACTCAGAACAGGCCTCCCCGTGGTCAACCAAAGAAGCTGAGTGCATGTGCTCAGTGTCATATCCAGAGGTTGTCTTTGGGAAATAGATGTATGAGTGCTGCCAGCATTGCTGCAGAGGTTGAAGGGGTGGGGGGGTCAGCCTGTCAGTGCTCAGACCATACGCCGCACACTGCATCAAATTGGTCTGCATGGCTTTTGTCCTAGAAGGAATGATGCACAAGAAAGCCCACAAACAGTTTGCTGAAGACAAGTAGACTAAGGAAATGAATTACTGGAACCATGTTGTCACGTACCTGGTGGATGAGTCTGGCTTATGCAGGAGTAACCTCTCTTGCGACCCTGATTCGTGAACCCCTGGTAGAGTAGACAGGAGGCTCAGGAGTGAGGATGGCACGAGGGTTGAGATGGTCACCGGTGACAACTGAAGAGGTGCTTCCGGTCTCGTGCTGGTTGAATAGAGTGGTGGTACAGGCCGGGTCGGTAGCTAGCTGGCGGTGCAGTACAGAGGGAGCAAGCAGAAGAATGGTCGGGCACAGGCAGAGTTCGTCAACGGGCTGGCAGCAAAGGTACAAGGGAGCAGGCAGGAGAGTGGTCGTGGGCAGCCAAGGTCAGTGCGGGCGGAGATCAAGCAGGGTCGGGACAAGCCAGGTCACAGGAACAGGAATCAGACAACAGGAAGCTCTGGAACACACACACCAAACGCTGTAGATCAGACAG
>BLSH010012101.1:96596-116723 GCA_018402905.1 Glandirana rugosa
AGTGTAAAATTAAATTCACCGGACGACTGTTTTACCCCTCCAACACCCTATCTTTATAACTTTCTGCATCTGCTGTTTACAATATATGCTGAGTGCACTGAACACACTCAATCTTGTTCAAATGGCAAATAAAAATGTTTCATTGATTTATGCCATTTCCGAGATAATCTGTTTGTCA
The DNA here is from genome assembly GCA_018402905.1 of Glandirana rugosa. Classification (NCBI taxonomy): domain Eukaryota; kingdom Metazoa; phylum Chordata; class Amphibia; order Anura; family Ranidae; genus Glandirana; species Glandirana rugosa. The sequence continues at coordinate 96,775 of BLSH010012101.1, forward strand.
TTTGCAGTTGTATTTATGCAAAATCAAATCATGAATTTTCTTGGCAAGCTTTGCAAGTCAAAGGACACGCTTTAAACTTTTAGTCAGGCCATACCTTGAATGTAGAAAGTGACAAGGCATTTGTAAGAGTACTCAACACTGCTATTTATCATCCCTAATAGACCCCATAATGAAAAGAACAGAACGAAACACTTTATGTCAGCAGGCCACTTAAATTAAAATGTGAGTATACAAACATCTCTGTTGGGAAAGACATTTCAGTGTATATGATAAATACCAGCTGTCACTAGAATGTCTGGTGCTGATGCAAAATTGTCACTAGGGGAACAGAACGTCCATCTTTGTAAAAGCATTATAAATCAATATATAGCATAATCATGCATCCCCTGGGTTTTCACTTCTGTGATGTGCAGATAATTATATCTGTGTGTGTGTGTATATACTGTATATATATATATATATATATATATATATATATATATATATATATATATACACAGTATATATATAGCAGTATACTGTATCATTTTATGATTTTTTCCTGTCCCCTTTAGTATCATTGACCCTTTTGTCTAACCTTGTCTCCGTTTATCTCTCCCTTTATTTTTATTTCCTTTGAATATAAATTGGGTGTTTATGTCAATCCATTGACATCTCTTTTATTCATTTATTCACTACCCTGGGGTTGGATTGTCTGGAGGATGTATTTTTGGTGTTGTGTTTATATAAGAGCCCCCATTCTGTTTAAGAAAGGAGGATAGCCATCACTTCAACTTCAACTTTCAATTTTGTGGTTATGCCACTTCCAACCCACAGACCAATGAGGGTTCTTCACTAGCCAATAACTGTGCTCTCAATGGTCTAAGGCCAAATTTTGAACCTGCTGCATTTTTTGCAGCATTCGCAATGCATTCTGAATAATAACGCACAAATAAAGCCCATCATTGGTGTTAGTGGATGCAATAATAACTCCCAGCATTGGTGCCAGTAGTCACAGTACTAACTCCCAGCATTGGTGTCAGTGGACGTAATAATACCCCAGCATTGGTGTTAGTGAGCACAATAATAACCTCCAGTATCGGTGTCAGTGGACACAGTAATACCCACAGCATTGGTGTTATTGAGTGCAAAAACAACTCCCAGCATTGGTGTCAGCGAGTGTAATAATAACTCCCAGCATCAATGGCAGTGGTCATAATAATAACCCCCATCACTGGTGTCAGTGGATGCAATAATAACCTCCAGCATTTGTGTCAGTGACCTCATTAATAACACTCCAGCACTTCTGTTAGTGAGTGTGATAATAACCCCCAACATTGGTGTCAGAAGATGCAGTAATAACCCCCAACATTGGTGTCAGTAGATGCAGTAATAACCCTCAAAATTAGTGTCAATGGGTATAATAATAATCAGTGGACACAATAATAACCCTCAGCATTGGTGTTAGTGGACACAATAATAACCCCTTGCATTGGTGTCAGTGGACACAATATTAACCCCCACATTCAGGTTAGTGGACACAGTAATAACCCTCAAAGTGGATCCTATAGTAACTCCCAATATTGGTATCAATGGGCAAAAAAATAACACCATTGGTGTTAGTGGACACAATATTAGCTTGCAACACTGGTGTCAGAACTATTAACCCTCACCCCACATTGGTGGTCACTGGTAGTGACATTTAACTCACTCCCACATTGTTGGTCAGTGACAGTGAAAGTTAACCCCCTACTTTGGTGTTCTTGGCAGTGAACAGCAGCTGCATCTAGTTGCAGACACCATTTGGCCGTCAATTATCTGCCCCGCTTCTTAGATTTTTTTAATCAAAGAGAGACACTCACATAGTGAATTTCATACAATGTGTGCCCAGAGTCAGTACTCCCTTTAAACACATTGACACGAGGATGCATTAGCACCTTGTCTCTCACTTACTGGTATTTAATTGCAAAAACATTTGTCTGTCCAACACTGCCCAAAAATTATGATTTTTCTTTTTCTAAGATTAATGGATCATTAGAAGTTGAAGTAGAGGATTGAACAGAGCTTCTTCCCTGGAAAATACATATAGAAATCACATGCAGAATAGATGTAAAACCTACGTAAAATACAGTTATGCTCATAAATTTACACACCCTGGCATGATTTCTTGGCCATTTTCCAGAGAATATGAACGATAACACAAAAACATTTCTTTCACTCATGGTTAGTGTTTGGCTGAAGCCATTTATTATCAATCAACTGCGATTATTCTTTTTAAATCATAATGACAACAGAAACTACCCAAATGACCCTGATCAAAAGTTTACATACCCTGGTGATTTTGGCCTGATAACATGCACACAAGTTGACACAAAGGGGTTTGAATGGCTATTAAAGGTAACCATCCTCACCTGTGATCTATTTGCTTGTAATTAGTGTGGGTGTGTATAAAAGGTAAATGAGTTTCTGGACTCCTGACAGACCCTTGCATCTTTCATCTAGTTCTGCACTGCTGCTTCTGGATTCTGAGTCACAAAGAAAGCAAAAGAATTGTCAAAGGATCTGCGGGAAAGGTAGTTGAACTGTATAAAACAAAAAAGGGATATAAAAAGACATTCAAGGAATTGAGAATGCCAATCAGCAGTGTTGAAACTCTAATCAAGAAGTGGAAAATGAGGTGTTCTGTTGAAACCAAACCACGGTCAGGTAGACCAACTAAAATTTCAGCCACAACTGCCAGGAAAATTGTCCAGGATGCAAAGAAAAACCCACAAATAACTTCAGGTGAAATACAGGACTCTCTGAAAATATGTGGTGTGGTTGTTTCAAGATGCACAATAAGGAGGCACTTGAAAAAAGATGGGTTGCATGGTCAAGTCATCAAAAGAAAGCCATTACTACGCAAATGCCACAAAGTATCCCGCTTACAATATGCCAAACAACACAGAGACAAGCCTCAAACCTTCTGGCACAAAGTAATTTGGAGTGATGAGACCAAAACTGAGCTTTTTGGCCACAATCATAAATGCTACATTTGGAGAAGCTACACCATTCCTATTGTGAAATACGGAGGTGGATCACTGATGTTTTGTGAGAGCTACAAAGGCACAGGAAATTTGGTTAAAATTGATGGCAATATTCATGCAGTATGTTATCAAAAAATACTGGAGGAACATTTGCATTCATCAGCCAGGAAGCTACTCATGGGACTTGGACATTCCAACATGACAATGATCCAAAACACAAGGCCAAGTCGACCTGTCATTGGCTACAGCAGAATAAAGTGAAGGTTCTGGAGTGGCCATCTCAGTCTCCTGACCTCAATATCATTGAGCCACTCTGGGGAGATCTCAAATGTGCAGTTCATGCAAGACAGCCTAAGAATTTCCAGGAACTGGAGGCTTTTCGCCAAAAGGAATGGGCAGCTTTACCATCATCCACAAATACCACAAAAGACTTCAAGCTGTCACTGATGTTAAAGGTATTAAGAACTGGGGTATGTAAACTTTTGATCAGGGTCACTTGGGTAGTTTCTGTTGTCATTTAAAAAGAGTAAACACAGTTGATTGATAATAAATGGCTTCAGCCAAACACTAACCATGAGTGAAAGAAATGTTTTTGTGTTATCATTCATATTCTCAGAAAATGGTCAAGAAATCATAAATTCTGCCAGATTATGTAAACTTATAAGCACAACTGTATGTAAAACCACTGCAAACAATGAAATGTACTGTTCAGAAAAGCAATATGTCCATTTTAAAACTGAGTTCTGTAGATAGCTTACACTTTTACACTTCTTTGACTTTCCTGTTACTTTGTATGCCACTGGAAGCAAATCAGCAGAATTCCTATCCATCCTAATTTGAGATTTCACAAGGCTAATGACTCTCTCCCTGCCACCATGCCTGAGCAGCCAATTGTCAAGCACCACAGTTCTGTCCTATGGGAAAAATGGAAGCCTCACGTTCCCCCAATCCAGAAGTACCAAGTAATACTTTGCCTATAGCAGCAAAATGAGCAGTGGAAAAGAAAAAGGGAAATTTAATATATAGTGTAATTGGGGGCAGTATTAAAGTTACAATTTTTCTTTATCCTGAATGGTGCGGAGGTGTGAAGAAGTTCATGTCGCATAGGTGCTCAACCTGTTGCCCTCCAGCTATTGAGAAACTTCAATTCCCATCATGTCTCTACCTTTGGGACTCACAGTTGTAACTGTCAGCGGCTTGCAATGCCTCACAGGACTTGTAGTTCCGCAACAGCTGGAGGGCCACAGGTTGAGCACCCATGTCTTATCTGTCCAGAATATGAGGTGGACACAACAGATGGCAATGAAAGGGGGATTTCAGTCATGATCAGACCTCTTACTTAACGGACTTGATAAACTACAATGGGACAGTGGATAATGTAAATGATTCTATTTTCTCTGTAAGTTGCTCCATGCTATTTTTCCAATATGTAAGGGAAATTAGAAATAGGAAAAAAACATGTATGTTAGGCCAAACCTTTTTTTAGTTATGGATAGATTTAGGAAGGGTTTTTACTGCTATTCATGGCTTTTTTAGGGAGATTTCCCCTCACGTTCTCAGTAAAAAATTCAACAACAACCCGGATCAACCAACAATAACGCCTCTAATATATAACTATACAAAATGCTGAGCCACCAGGCTTACTGCAAAATCAGTGGGTGATAAAAAAACACCACAGTGCAGTCCTATGGCCAAATTACATAGGCAAGAAAAAAAGAGGGGGGAAAGAGAAGAACCCCCTCAAAAAGTGGCCATTAGGACACAAAATAATTATGAAAATGGAAAAATATTTATTGATATAGTTGGCAAGCAATACAAAACATGGGATAAGGATATAGACCCTCACCAAGGTATAAAAACAATTAAAAAGACAACGTTGCCTTTTTAATTGTTTTTATACCTTGGTGAGGGTCTATATCCTTATCCCATGTAGTTTTATGCAGTTATTACCCATACTTTAAAGCAAATTTGTCACGAGAAAAAATACATAGGCCCCCATTGATTTCCTGCTTCTGAAATTTTTAGATTACACGAGATCACACTCTTTTTTTTTTTTTTATTCTTTTCCCAGTGAATACAGACGCCTGGTGCAGCATTGAAGGTCAAGACTGACTTATGATAAGCTTTCCAAACAGGCTTCACAGACCGCATGACATGATTTTTCAGATGAAATATATGTAAGAACTTTTGAAACTGGGTGACTGTTCCAGATACATGTTTTTATATAAAATCAACTCATTATACTACAATAGTATAAATAAAAAAAAGATACATTTCAAATATCTTCAGTCTGGTTAAATAGCAATAAAACCTGGTATTTTTTTGCAGACCACTAGGGGGAGCTATAACTATACAGCAAACACTTAATGTAACAGAGAACATTTTGAAAAACTTTAAGTATTAGTTAAATACTGTTTGGCAAATCAATATACAAATTGTTTAATAAAAAAGAAACTTATAGGAAGGATCTGGGAAATACTGTTATTTTCATGTGTATAAAAATTCAGTTAGGGCTGGCAACTTTGTACTGCTTGTCTTGTTTGTATGACTAAAGGCAACACTTTTATTTATTTATTTTTGGATAAAGTGGAGTGGGATTAGAGCCCTTGTGAGGTTTTTACTACTGTCTGTGCCCCGTTTGGGAGATTCACCCTCCCTTACTTAATCCAAAATGAAAAAAAGGTTTTGCCTTTAGCTCTACTCTCAGTTATTTGACCGTTATCATTATATATAGTAGCTTTGTGGTTGTGATTTTACAACTTGGGCTTCATGGGTGATTTTTAATTTCTGAGGAAAAAAAAAAATGATGGTGACACATTTGCTATTTAGAAAAACAATATTTTTTTACATTGTTATAAAACACATCCAATAAAAAAATGTAAAAAATCTAATTTCTTCATCAGTTTAGGCCAATTTGTATTCTGCTACATATTTTTGGTAAAAAAAAAATCCCAAAGAGTATATAGATTGATTTGCGCAAAAGTTATAGTGTCTACAAACTATGGGATAGATTTGGAATGGACATATTTTTTTATTGTTTTTACTAGTAATGGCAGTGATCAGCGATTTTTAGCGGGACTGCGACATTGCAGCGAACAAATCTGACACTAAGTGACAATTTTTGGGGACCAGTGACACCAATACAGTGATCAGTGCTAAAAAAATGCACTGTCACTGTATAAATGACACTGGCAGGAAGGGGTTACCATCAGGGACAATCAAAGGGTTAACTGTGTTCCCTGTGTTCTTACTGTGTGGGGGATGGACTGACTCGAGGAAGAGACACATCTGTATTCCTGATTAGCAGGAATCACAGATCTCTCTCTTCCTGTGTGACAGAACGACGGTCTGCCTTGTTAACATAGGCAGACCGCCGTTCTGTCTCTCCAGCAAACGATTGCGGGTGGCCAGCGACCATCGTGACCGCCGGATCCGCTGATTGGCTCCCGTTGTGTCCAATCCAATCCCAGAGCCGATGGAAGAAGTCACATACAGGTACGTGATTTTACGATTAAAGCCGTCCCGCCACAGTATATATATGTGGGGCGGTCCTTAAGTGGTTAAAGTCCTTAGTGTACATTTGTGTAGTTGAAAAAATGTGTGTGGTTTGTGGAAAACAATAAATAAGGACAGCAGTCTCCTGCTATAAACTTGGCTGCTGTATGTGTGGATGTGTGGCGCTCCCCCTGAGAGTGCTGCATGTTAGATTGGGTTCTCTGTTCTTCTGCCTTGACACTGCAAACAACCTCATCCTCACTGACACACCAGTTTAATGGAGATGTTGCAAACACCCATGAGCTCAAGTATTGTAAGAATCTGTTTGCATGCCGTAGGAAACTGAAGCGAATGCTAGGCTATAACATAGCATTTAGTTTAAAGCATTGTAGTACTACGCAAAATTAACCTAGTAACAGCACTACTAGTAATAAACAGTATAAGCAGTGAACTGTATAAACAATGAACAGTATAAACAGTAATGAAAAGTCTCACAGTAACTCCTCTGCAATAGATGACCAAAGGATGTCTCAGAGTGCATTTTGTGGACATTCCCCTGAGTGTAGGTATGTTTCAATTTCCTGAAAGGGGTACTCCTGGGAGGTAGTTGTTCAGTATCTGGTGCCTGACCTTCAAATTTGCGGCTAACAGCGGTGCCCATTCTGTACGGTGGTGCACTTAATTACTGTCCCCTTAAATCTGCATGCAGTGATTTGATTTTTGGGATAGTAGGCAAACAGGCAGTCCCCTCCTGTCCTGAGCTACCAAATAGTGGTAAAGTAAGCACAGCTGCAATTGCTTATCTGTGCTGGCACCCAGCAAAGATTGTCCTGGACAATTGTTTGTCTGTTTTCAGAATCACGATCTTCAGTGGCTCAGTCCCAACACTCTGGTCCTCAAAGGCTCAGTCCCGACACTCCAGTCCTCAGTGGCTGTCTTCAGACTCTGCATGCAGAGGTCTTTCTAGCTCCAGTCCCCACACAGCAAGATCTTCTTCCTCTCTATCAGAGCCTGGGCAAATACTCTTCTCCTCCTCTATTTTGTAGAGTTTCCTGGCATTCACCTCCACAGTGAGCTCTCCTTGTTAAATGCATTTCCCATGGTTCCTTGTGGTTGCACCGCCAAGTCTCCACCACTACAGACATCTCCAGGCAGGGGGAAGGGAGGAGATGAGAGGAGACCACAGCCAAACAGAACACACAGGAGTCCTAATGCTCCATTTCCTGGTCTCGTCTAGCTGGCCAAGTACCTGGCTACATAGAAAGGGAGGACTCCCACCATGCCAATGCCCAATGTATAGGTGAAAGGATTGAAGGAAATAAAAACTCTCCTTAAAGAAAAATAGGACTTTGTGGGCACAACAAGAAGCATAAATTATATAAAAAACATATTCTTTGTTACAAATTGCTATTAAAAACTTGACATATGTAACAAGAAACAAACAAACACTCTCTACTGAACAAGGTCAGACACTACCCACATAACCGAAACAGGAGGTGGGGTCCTTGAAAGTAGTAACAAGTAGTCTGCAAGTGAAAGGAGAAATCCTGTCTCGGAGGAAGAAGAAGAAGTTGTCATGGACTGCTTGGTGCTTTGACCCACTGGGGTGAAGGAAAAAAAAGAACTACGGTAACTTAATTACCCCATCTACACACTACACAAGCTACTGTATTTTGACAGAGGGGAGACTTCCCTGCCTCCAGAATACTCTTATCAAGCTGCCAGCTATAGCCAGCACCGCTGATCGTATGGGGAAAATCCAACAGGGCGGTTGTAAAGAAGTTGATTGGTAGATTGACTTTTGTAAAACCTCCATGCCTATACATGGATCGAATTTCAGCTGGTCCTCATCTGCAGAATTTCGATCCATGTATGACTGGCTTTAGTGGCATCAGTATGCATTGTTAATTTGACAATAATTCTATAGTTGAATGTGTTGCAGATTCACATAATGTAATTGTACCTACATCCCAATAATTTGAATACTGAAAATAAGAATTTTGGATGCACTAAGGACTTTCATGGTACCACTGTAATTATAATACTAAATGTAATTTAAAATCATCATATTTTATTACAAAAATCTATAAAATAATCAATGCATTAGTCAAACAGACAATAATTGAATGAATAGTTTACAGGTGGATAAAATGTTTTAAATGCATTTTTAATGAATTAAAAAAATATATTTATTTACTTATTTTTACACACTATAAGGCTGAGTGTCAGGTGTGGTCTGCTGACTGCAGCTATGACTATGCCTCCCTCCAATCTTAAAAGTGAGTGCACAGTGACAGATGCAACTGGCAGGTTTGTTTGTAAACAGTCCATATGATTGGCTGTCATGCTTATTGGTTCCTGATTGTTAGTGCAAGACCTGTAACTGCCACTGATAGCACAGGTGCATCTTTGGTATCAGTGGGGGGAATTTTGCCCCATCCTTGGTGTCATTGGGAGGAATTCTGCCCATTCATTTTTGTCAGTGGGAGGAATTGTGTCCCATTGTTGGTATCAGTGGATGAAAATAGTGTCCCAAGGGTCAGATAAAAGCAAGAAATGGGCCGCATCTGGCCCCGGGCCACAATTTGGAGACCACTGGTTTAGGTAGATCTGGAACCCCCAGTGTAACATCTGGTGGGGAGTAATAAAGAACCAGTGGAGCTGCCCCAAACTCTGACTGATAAACATGCTCAACTGGAGGTACCAACAAAAAATGTATTAGCTAAAACAAACTTTTGTTGGCGCTCTTGGAATGGCATCATGTTGTTTGCATGAACAATATGTGACAGAGTCCTAATACCTATTTTCACCCATACAACAGGATCGGAATATATTGGAATATATTATTTTTAAATTTCAAATACAAAAGAGTGTTGACATCTCCAAAAAATAAAAATCAATTTTTCTTTTATGGGTGTGATAGGGGGGATTGAAGTGATTAATAATAATAGTAACAATAATATATTTCTGACATATAAGATGAGAAATATCACACCGCTGTGCTCATTTGCAGCCAGGTAGTGTAAGCTGACCGAATTGGAGCTCTAGTTTCCTCTATGTACGTCTGTGCTAATGATTATCGTGACACTTATTAGCATTTCTAAGGTATTGTCACAAGGTTACAATTTACATGACTGCCACATAGTCAGGAGTACAGCATTCCGCATTGTTGACTGTCTGAAGCTATCTAAAAACATGCAGAGATTACCAATGTTATTAGTAAAGTTTAGCATTAAAATGCACCCCTTGCTCTGTCCTCTAATTGCAATATGTAAGAATGTCAGATAACAGCTGCCACAACATTTCTTATTTTAATCATTTGAGGAACAGGAAGTAAAAAGAAAAAAAATAACATGACAAGACTTTATTTCTAAGCAGCAATCTCCATCAAAGGAATGTTTTTGATCAATGCATACATGACGTTTTATGTTTTAGGCCCTGTAATACCTCAGTGTTCTGGTGTGTTGCATTAATGCATGTTGTGTTATGGTAGCCCATTCAATATGAATAGGTCGGCAATGCACCATAACAGTAAACATCAGGCCTGCACCAAAAATGTAAAGCTTAACTCCAGCTTTATGTCACTTTAAAATAGTGCAAGTTGGATGAGGTGGAGAGGTGGGCAAATGACATGACAAAAGAAACCGGGAGTGACATGACTTGATACACATTTATTCCAGGTCCTTTACATCTAGTGGAGATCATCGAACAGATGTTTTCTGTTCTCCTTTCCTTTCACCCGACGGTACCCACCAAGCAGGTCCTAGGCCTGCAGCTGAGACAGTGCAGCCTAGGAAGCATGGTGGGGGATGAGTGGGAGGAAATTGTTCTGAGAGTCACAGAAAGCAATGGGCTGGTTGTAGACCACCCAATTACTGCTGTAGCAGCTGAGAGTGTGTGTAAACTACCCCACTGGCAGTAACATAATTAAAGCCTAAATTTAGGGTAAACTTTTTTAAAAATAAATTAGCACAAGGGATGGTACATACATTTAATCTGAGGTGTCCCTTGTGCTGGCTGTCATTGTTGAAATTATAGAAGCTGTACTGTGCTTTAATGAATTAAAAGTGTTCTATGAATGGGGAAGGTGGACCTGTGATCATCCACCCATCCTCCATTCATAGACTGCTTTTCATTCATGGAAGCTCTATTATGGCTTTAATGCATGAAGGATGGGAGCAGAAAGGGCATGCATAATTATAACTCTCAATGAGCTCTGCTTTATTTTTTTTTGTGGGAATCCCTCTCAGAGCCCCTTTCAATACTGCAGGCCGGGGGACTGGTATCAGCATAGCAGGGTGGTTGCCCACTTGCTGGTTTAATAATAGCAGCTAATGTGCCTGCTTTTAGTTGGCTGGTTAGTTCCAGTAAGGGGTGGGATTTATTTCTTTACCTACCAGTGCTGAAGCTATGGAAATCTTCTATTGGAACGCCCCCCTGCGGGCTAAAAAGCTTTTTCTGAAAACTCACTATACAACAGACATTGAGGCTGGGTTCACACTAGTCCGATTCTCGGACCGACATGAAGAGCACAAGTTGCATTACGTCACAAAAACAATGATTCCCTATGAGAGCCGTCTTAACTGCTCCGACATGTGTTTTTCAAAGTCGGACCGACTTTGAAAAAGGTTCCTGTACTACTTTTGTCCGACTTTGATCCCACTTCAGCCCATTGAAAGGCATTGAAGTCGGATCAAAGTCGTATCAGTGTCTTCACTGATCCGACTTTGGCATGCGACTTGTGCTCTGAGGATCTTGAAGGGGAACTCCACACCATATTTTTAAATAAAAAACTGGCATGGGGTCCCCCTCCAGGAGCATACCAGGCCCTTTGGTCTGGTACGGGTTTTAAGTGGAACCCCCACGCCGAAAAAACCAGCGTGGGGTCCCCCCAAAATCCATACCAGACCCTTATCCGAGCATGCAACCCGAGCACGCAACCCGGCAGGCCAGGAAAGGGGGTGGGGACGAGCGGGCGGCCCCCTCCCTCCTGGACCATACCAGGCCGCGTGCCCTCAACATGGGGAGTATGGGTGCTTTGGGGCAGGGGGGGCTCTGCGCCCCCCACCCCAAAGCACCTTGTCCCCATGTTGATGAGGACAAGGGCCTCTTCCCGACAACCCTAGCCGGTGGTTGTCGGGGTCTGCGGGTGGGGACTCATCGGAATCTGGAAGCCCCCTTTAACAAGGGGGCAGTTTTTTTTTAAAATTTGGCGTGGAGTTCCCCTTCAAGATCCCCAGAGCACAAAGTGCCTAGCATTGTCAGGATCAAAGTCGGATCCCTGTTCACAGACAAACGGTCCGACTTTGACCCTATGTAGGACCGTAAATCGCACAGCAGTGACCGTTTTTTTGTCGGATAGTGTGAACCCAGCCTGAGGGGTTGATTTACTAACACTGGAGAGTGCAAAATCTGGTGCAGCTGCACATGGTAGCCAATCAGCTTCTAACGTCAGCTTGTTCAATCAAGCTTTAACAACAAATCCTGGAACTGCACCAGATTTTGCTTTAGTAAATCAACCCCTTAGTGACTATTCATCACCTGCTATATTTACCATTTCTCCTATAATAGATAAGGTGAAAGTGAGTGCAGCATGGCAGGCAAGTGCCATCAAATGTAACGTGGGAGACGCAATAGGATTCAAATGGTGAATTTATAATTATACCCCATAGTATTTTTTTTAAAAAAGCATAGTTTGTAAATGTTTTTGTATGTAGAGGCAGATAATGTGCCATTTACACATGTAGACTGTGCTTCTTGTTTGGTGTTCTTGTGTAGTCATGTACTATTCTGTTCATGTCTTTCATTATTAGTCTTGGGCGGTCTGGAAAGAAGTGACTCATTTTAAATTGCCCTGTAATAGGCTTCTATCAGCAAACATTTAGCAAACACAATGAATGTATTGCATGGTATACATATAAATAGTATAGAACAGCCTTTCGCCAACTGGGGTGCCGTCTGAGGTCATCCGGGGTGGTGTGGCATCCTGGTTGAGAATGGCAATCAGATAAGACCAAGCTCCCACTGCTCTGCCGACATATAAATCAGAACAGTGGGAGCTCGATCATGGCAGGCAGAAGGAGCAGCTCCAACAGTGTGCATCAACCAGGAGGTGTCTGCATGAGAGGGGAGTCTGGACAGATGGAAATTCTGGACGCACTGTACTATACGAGCAAGGGCAGAGTTCCTGGCTGTCTGTGAGGGGATAGATCTGCTGGAGGAGGGGAAGATGCTAAGAGGAGTGGTCGGAAAGGAGATCACTGGTATCATGACAGTGCCCAGGTGTTTCTGGCACCTTGGCAGTGCCCAGGTGTTGCTAGCAGCATGGTGGTGCAGAGGTGTTGCAGGTAACATGGCAGTGCCCAGACTAGTATGACGGTGGTGAAAGTTGCACCCTTATGCTTGCCCACTGACTAGGTCAGATTTATATTTTGGCCACTCTTCCTAAGACAACTAACTGTCTTGTGCCACTTTTCTAATTCCCTTCTCAGCAGTGTACAGTTTGCATGTGTGTGTATGTATGTTTGTTTGAGTGTGTGTTTTATGTATGTACACTACTTTTAATCTTGACCCTTAATGTTGTTCGTTCACAATGGTGGCAAGGACTACCACTCCTCTGAAAAGCGATCCCCACTCGGATCTCTTTTCAGAGGAATTTGACATGCAGTGAAGAGGTGATATGTTGCTGCCTCAAGGCCTGTTTTTACTCCTTAAATGCAATATCACATTGCTGCAACCACATGCAATGCACATGGTTGCAGCGTGGCCCCATTCACCTGGGGGTACACTTCCTGCCAAGGCCACAGCATGTATATGACTCTGGCTGCTGCCTCTGCAGCTAAAGGGGGAGCAAATGAGGGTAGTAAAATTGTGGCTCAACCAAGTGATTTTACCTTCCCCTAACATCACATGTGAACAAGCCCTTGGTCCACATCTGTGCAGCTGCCTGCTGTGTATAGGGCAGCCCATTAATTTCAAAGGGCTGCCCCACCCGCAGAAATTCAGGGAAAGAAATCCCTGACCATTTTCTATAAATCATGCTGCACTGAAAATACCCTGCGTTTGCCAAAGGTGGGGGTACCATTAAGGCCTCATACACACCGATGTTTTTTGACGCCGGCGTTTTCTGGCGTTTTTTGCAGCTCTCCATGTTAGTCAATGGCCCCATAAAAACGTTGGCTTTTTGAGCTGTAGATGGCGTCGGCATTAGTGAGCTGAAAGTAGAACCCACGTTTTGGCTGTAACGTTTTGGCTTTTTTTTGACGCCGACGCCGCAAAATGCCAACAAACGCCAACTAACGCCAACAAACGCCAACTAATATTATATCAGCGTTTTCCAGCATTTTTTGACACCGACGTTTTTAGGTTGAAAAATAGCAGAGGGATGATTTTTTTTTGAAAAACGCCTATTGACGCCGACGCTCACTTACACTCACTAACGCCGAAGCATAACTCCGAAAAACGCAGATTTTTTTTTCCTTGACGTCGGGCCCGACGTTTTGTTTATTTTTAAAGATACGCCCGTGTGTATGAGGCCTAAGAATTAATGGCCCTTTTGCACATCTGCTAAAGAGCACCTGTCTGTGTATCAGGAACACGCATGATTTTGTTTGCGTTCTCTGACATGGAGTAAAGTGAACCAAGCGTTAGAGAGGGGGGTGCCTAAATACTGAAAATATTTTTCAAGGGCGCCCTGACTGGAAAAAGGTTGAGAATCACTGGTATAGAATAATGGCCTGGCTGCTTAGTCTTCATCTTCACTTGGGTACATGCACTAAATTAATCGTCATAATTCTGTATAGTTTACCCCTTTTTTGGGGATACCAGACTAGTGAACTCAGGACCCAGATAGGTTGGCCAGTTGTAACTAAGATCTGTCCTGCACAAATAGGTACACATATATGTACAGTAATATTCTTTCAATATATACATAGTGCTATTTTTTAAATTGATGTCAATGAATGGTTGCCAAATTTTTTACATGTTGAGGCGTTTTTATTGGCTGTTGGACAAATATAGCTTAGACCCCTTTCACACTGAGGCAGTTTTCAGGCGTTTTAGCGCTTGAAATAGCGCCTGTAGAGTGCCTGAAAAGTGCCTTTCATGTCACCCCAGTGTGAAAGCCTGAGTGCTTTCACACTGGGCCGGTGCGCTTGCAGGACGTTGGAAAAAGTCCTACAAGCAGCATCTTTGGAGCGGCTTGGGAGCGGTGTATACACCGCTCCTCCACCGCCCCTGCCCATTAAAATGAATAGGCAGCGCTTCCGAAGTGCCTGGAAAGCACTTTGGAAGCATAGCAACACGGGTGCTTTTAACCCCTTGTTAACCCCTTCTTGGCACTTAAAAGTGCCCCGTTAGCGGCAGTAAACAGTGGTAAAGGGCCGCTAAAAGAAGGGAAGCTTTACCGCTACCGCGGTCCGCACCCCAGTGTGAAAGCAGTCTTAGAAGAGAAGTATATTCTCCTATGGATCACAGGAGTGCAGTTCGTTTTGCACTTCTGTGAGCCATTTTCAGCAGAGAGCAGGCTGAAGTCAGCTCTCTGCTGATGTCACAGAGTCGGTCCAGACTCGGGTGTCATCACGACCATGGAGTCGGGATCTGCCCAAACCCCTGGATGGGCACCCGACCGCTTCCGCCCCCTCCACAGCCCAACGCTCCAGTGAACGAGGAGGGGGCAGAGCAGAGAGATTCTGACTGACAGCAGCTCTCTGCTTGGGGGGCTGTAAAGCCGAGAGATCGGCAGTGTTCGATCGCTCGGTTCTCAGTGTTAGAGCCATAGGGGGACAGATGCAGCATTGGATTGATGCTGCATCCACCTAGGTAAGTATGAATAAAAAAATTAAAAAAAACCCATAACTCCTTTGTTGCAGTTTATAACAAAGTATCTAAAACTTTTCACTGAGTTTGTTTTTGTTGAAGGGTCGGACTTAAAATACAACAAATGTAGGAAACAAACGTTCATATGTTTAGTGCTCAATAATGGTTTTGAGAGTTTGAGATTGAGAGTGCAAAAAACAACCTGACACCTGCTAACTTTGAATAATGGATTGTCATTTAAAATGTATTTCTAATTACCAGTTTTAACCCTCACATAAACAGAGATAATTGAAGATTAGATGCCTAGACCAAATTTAGCAGCGACAGTATGAGGTTGATTTACTAAAGCTGGAGAGTGCATGCTGGTGCAGCTGTGCATGCTAGCCAATCAGCTTCTACCCTCAGCTTGTTCAATCAAGCTTTGACAATAAAACCTTGAAGCTGATTGGTTTCTGTGTGGAGCTGCACCAAATTTTGCACTTTCAAGCTTTAGTAAATCAACCCCTGTGTATCAGCTTACGTGACAATAACTAATGACCAATGACTAATTTGTCTGCCTAAATAATTTAAACATTTTTTAAACTTAAACAGTTTTTATTTGGTTCACTGTTTTAACAAATACCCTAATGTTTTTATTTTATACAAATGGATACAAAAATTGAAGTTTGAAAAAATTGCAGTTTTTGATTAATCAACTGTTAGGCCTCATGCACATGTAGTGCCCTCATAGTGAATAGGTGCTTTTGTGATAGATTTTTGCTAGGAGAGGTAAATTTAGTCAGGCCTGACTGTTGTGCAGGCCTGAATGTTTTGATCTGGGCAGGGGAGTGGCCCTGGGAGAGCTGGAGACTGCAAGAAGGAACACCCCTTGGTTACTACTCCCCTTTGGGTCCAGAAGGTTCTGGAAAAGGGGGATGGATGAGGAGATGGGACTTTCTGAGGTATGTTAAGGAGCCCTGACCAATCCCCAACCTGGATTGGCAGGGGACAGGCCTCCTTAAATACTGTGGTCTGCCCAGCTGGGGAAGGAGAGTGTCGGGTGGAAGAGTGGAGATGTAGAAGAGGTTGCTGAAGCCTCATCTGGGAGCCCCCAGTTTGGGGGGCGACCTTGAGGCTTGGTGGCTCAGGTGCAGCCAGGAGTAGAGGGAGATCCCGGAGAAGCACAAGGTAGCAGGAGAGCAACAGAGAGGTTACAGGAAAGGCTCTTTAAAGGATCCACCGGTGTCGGTGAGTGACAAACCCTGGGAGCTGGAGAAGAGGACTGGAGCAGGCTGGGAGGAGACAGTGGACGGTCTGTGAAGGTGGAGGAGACAGTCAGGGGAGCGGTGTCATTGGACAGTGAGGTAGGCCAGAGTGGCCTGGAAGATGTTGGGCTGGGAGCAGTAGTCCATCAAGACCCGGCTAGTACATTTGTACTTAGCTACACTCTGAGGTCCCTTGGCCTTACACCATGAGGGCCTGTGGCCCATGCCTGTAACGGGCGGTCTGGAGGTCCTGCTGACAAAGAAGTGCAGGCTTCACCATGTGCTAGCTAGGGTGAAGGAAGATGTAATGGGGGCTTGATAAATTTCCCTTCAGGCATAACAGTGAATAAACAAGTGTTGTGCTGGAGAGAATTGAAGGAGTGTAACGGTCAGCGAGTGTCAGTGCTGGAGTAAGAAGGAGTGTGTATACAGCAGTGTATATAGCATGGTCCTGTATCTTTGATCTTTGGGCATCCCACAGATGTCCCTATCCTATCCAAGTTTATTCCCTCAATAAAGCAACAAAAACAAAGTGGCTCCGGAAGCAAGGAAAAGTGTGTGACTGAGGGTAGAGTGACAGGTGAACCACATCTACCAGCCACCACTAAGGGGCCATTGGCTACACACACAGGAAGTTAAAAAAATGTAAGTAGCTTTGCAGTGAGTTTTTCAGCTTTTTTCAGCGTTTTGCACTAGCGTTTTTGAGCAGCAGCATTTTTTTTTTCAATGGACCAAAAGGTCCAAAAATGTTGGTGAGTATCGTTATTGCACATTTTTGAGCAGTAATGTTTTTGAGCGTTTTTTTTTTTTTTCCTCAATGGATCTAAAACGTTTAAAAACGTTGGTTAGTGGCGTTTTTGAGCATTTGAGTGTTGATACAGCTGAAAAACGTCTCTCAGGACCCACTAGTCTTGGGTTTTTTTTACAGCTCAAAAACGCCCCAGCTATAAACAGTTGATAACAGCCTATGTGTGCATGAACACATAGGACAACATGATGGGGAGTTTATTGACTGTAGGAAAAAATATCCGAAGCTAAAAACAGCAGCTGTAAAAACATCCAAAGACGTCCTGTGTGCATGAGGCCTTAAAATTACATTTTTGCACAGTAAATGATTTATTAGGCCTCATGTACTCTGCTGCTGGTAAGCGAACATTTAGGAGCAGTTGGGCGTTTTTTTCAGCTGCCCCAACTATTTTATCTTAACAGTAAATGTACACGGAGTCGTTTATAGACGTTTCTAGGCAATTGAGTTTAGAAGCATATTCATAGGATGTTCAGAGGCATTTGAACCACCAAATGCCTGTAACAGCTTGTAAAAGTGGTAACTCACGTTTAGTCACGTTACATTTACAGGCGTTTTTAATGGAGATACATTTTTGACTATTTGAAAAAAAAAACCTCTTCTAAACGCAAACGTGGCATGTAAATGCAGCAAAACTGACGTTTTTAAACATTGATTACTATCTGTCGAGTTAAATCTTTCAGGAGAGGTTTTAAAATGTTCCGTGTACATTAAGCCTAGCGCTGTACTTATTTCTCTGTGTACAGTAGGTGCAAAAACAGGGAAGCACATTGGTGATATCTGCAGGCAGAAGTCTTAATGTGATCACCATGATCGCCTGTCATTGTGATCACATGATTGGGAACCAAACATTGCCAGACAGTCATATGTTTGATTGTACATAAGATCTATCAAATATTATAACTTTTAATGATGTTTCCCATATTCAACTTTAAGATTGCTCTATGTGACTTTACAACTTTTCCACTATGAGGGTTTAAACATATAAAATGTGCGAAAAAAACATTTAGCTTCCAATAAAATCAGTAAAGTAGAAAATTGCAAAGTTAATTAACTTTGCCATTTTATTACCAGTAGGCCCCTTAGAGTTATCATTTGCCTGAAATGTTTACAAATGAATCCATTATTCATTAGAAACCCTCAAAAACGTAATAACAAATTATATGCAATTTTTTTTAAATCCAGAAATTACAAGCCTTTCTCCATGATCATTCTGTTGATGGTATTGTACACACTGATGCTTAGTGTGCGGCAATCTGTGCTGACTGATTACCTTCGTCGCTTGAACAGTTTACTTTGGCTGGAAAAGTCCCATCTTCTGCAACAGTTTAATGTTGGATTGGTCGTTAGTGAAATGGTGCAAAAAACACACTAAAACTCACATGATTACAGTTTGACCTTTAGAAATGAATCTCATAATAGGAGTAAACAAACCATCTATACTGATTTATTTTTTTGATGAAATGTAAGACCAATCATTGCATAAATACATATGTAACATTTTACAATCTGTTAATTTCTTTGAGTGGTAGGAGTTAAAGAAAAAACAAAACAAGCTAGATGTGCTGCTTTGTTGCAGTGCCATTCATTTAGAATATCAGGCCTGTAAAAGCAAAACAACGCATGTGACATAACAAGCTATGTTATTCAATGAGGCTCTTTAGATCTGTGCAATGCATTTGCATCAATTTGCAAAATTAGAACCTCCATCAGGATTTTAATTGTTGTCTGTGTTTCCTCAGGCTGGGTTCACACTGTATTCGCATGCGGCTCCCAGCAGGGGTCCGGTGCTTCCTGGTTCACTGTTTCAGGTCTGATTTAAGCCCTAACTTTTGTCTGAATTCGGACCTGAAACGGACCAAAAGACTCACAGGACTCCTGGGCAAATTGTCCATAGAGAGCCAGTCACAATCGCCTGCTATTGCGAATTGGATGCAGGGAACTGTTCGCAATAGTGTGAACCCAGCCTTAAAGGAATTTTCCTCTCAATCCCTGTCCAGGTCCAAGTTTAAAAGCCCATGTCTTAGGTAATGTACCTGCCTTGCCTGCAGGTTTTTTCCCTCCAAATTTTGGTGTTAATTTAAAGAAGCTTTCATTGCCAAAAAGAAAAAAAAGAAAAAATTAATAACACTTTTTGAAACATTATGTAAAACATGAACGAGAGTGGGGACTTGGGTTACCTGTTGGTGGCACTGTGCTTCTCAAAGCAGAAAGTTGTAGTTCCAGTGTCCACCAGTGGGTATCTCCCAGTAGCCAGCATTTTCTAATATTCAATCTCCATCTGATGCTGGTTGCTGGGAGGGTACTTAAGTCTCTTCTCAGCTATAGCACCTTGCATCAGTGTTTTGCTTTGCTTTGTTGTGCTAAGTCAGATGCTGCTTGCCATTTACCCTGCTCCTGATTTTGTTCTTGCTCTTGCCCTGCATCCTGTACCCTGCACCCTGCTGCCTTATTTCTGCTTCCCTTGCACCTGTTCCCAGTCCTGGTCCCCCCCCCCTCCCTTGCATCTCCAGTATTTCCCATGGCCTGTCTTCCTCGTCTTTTATATATATGTATATATGTATATGTTTATATATATATATA
>BLSH010012101.1:125140-135332 GCA_018402905.1 Glandirana rugosa
GACACACACAGTGAAATTTATTTTGTTCTGCAAACATCTGGAAACTGTGTGTGTGAAACTATAGCAGAGCGAACCCATATCCCTGTTCTTCTCTCTGCTATAGTTTCACACACAGTTTCCAGATGTTTGCAGAACAGGTATATGGTTCCTCCCGGTTTTAGGTAAAGTGTTCTAAACAGTTTCCAGATGTTTGCAGAACAGGGATATGGTTCCTCCCGGTTTTAAGTAAAGTGTTCTAAACTGTTTCCAGATGTTTTCAGAACAGGTATATGGTTCCTCCCGGTTTTATTTAAAGTGACACACACAGTTTCCAGATGTTTGCAGAACAGTAGTTCAGTTAGTCCCGGTTTTATTTAAAGTGACACACACAGTTTCCAGATGTTTGCAGAACAGTGAATTGTTTTCTCCCAGCTTATTTATACTTCATTGACACAGTTTGAAGGTGATTTTAGAACAGTTATATGGCTTCTACCGTTAATTAATACTTTTCAGACCCAGTTTGAAGATGGTCCACATCCACCTCCATTTTTGATTTTTTTATGTTTTTATTTTTTAAAAAATGCTTTTAGTTATTTCCTTGTTCCCATTTCTTTGTAGGGCACTTGTCCCACCCTTACCCCCATTTCCTTCCTTTTGCAGACCTGTAAGACTTTCCAGGACTTTTTTACAGCCATTTTAGTGCCTAAGTTTGGGTCCCCATTGATTTCAATGGGGTTCAGGGTCCGGGACAAAGTTCGGGTTCTGTCCGGACCCGAACCCGGACTTTGTCCCGAAGTTCGGCCGAACCAGCAGAACCCGGACTTCCAGAAGTTCGCTCAACTCTAGTGGTTACCTGTTGACATGTATAGTTGAAATGTTCTTAACATATGCACTGTTATTCCATTTGTAATAAATAAATACAATTTTAAAAAAGCAAGTTTAGTTTATTTACTGCATAAGCTGCACTTTTATTTCAAGCATAATACTTTTTTATACACTGCATTTCACATTTCCAGTGTAACAATACAACTTTCATTTTGCAAAACTACTCCACACTTGTTTTTATTAAAATGTTTCTGAAAATTTCCGTTTTTTTCCTGGAAAAAAACAAGGAAAAAACATTTTTTTCTCATGGATTCAAAATTTCCAGAAGATTTATATCTCTACTCTACACAGAATACAGGATAAATATCCGTAATTTATACAACGCTAACACAACCTAAACCATAGATATCATACATGACTTCTTGTTGACAAGACCTAATTAAAATTTTAAACTGAAAAATAACTAAGGAAAATATACTTACCCTAGTACATGGTCTCAGATAGGGTTGCTAGGGTCTTCACCAATGCCTATCTACATTGTTTTCAAGCCCAAAACCACAAGTCATATCTTGTGCTCTTGCCCTAAATTGAAAATTTCTGGACTTGAATCTACGGTCAACCTCACTGACATCTCACAACCATCAAAAATCCCCTTTCGGAGCCTTTTCAATAAACAAATACTAAATATTACTGAAGCCAGGTGCTAACAGATTGTTATTTCTAAATACTGTAATGCTATTAATGACTGCGAGCTACAGGTTTCAGTGTGCCTGCCTGTCATCTCCCTTTATCTCACCTTTTTTTCTTTTTTTCCCATTGGGCGGCCTTGGACTTCAGGAAGAGAAGAAAAGTACAGCTGCAAATAGCATATTGGGAGATTTAGTTTGGTGCAGGGGCGCCGGTATTATGGCAGATCCGTAAAAGACTGCAGTACCCAAGAGGCAACAGGGTGAGGTGGAACGGAGGCGCTCTCTTTTAGAAGACTGGGAAAGTTCAAGGAAGCTGGCGTGGGGATGAAGAAGAGTGCGGATTTGCTGTGTGTGTGTTTAGCACAGAGGTATAGCTGGTGAGACAGCAGACACCAACCTAATGCAAAGGTTAATC
Source organism: Glandirana rugosa (assembly GCA_018402905.1). NCBI lineage: Eukaryota > Metazoa > Chordata > Amphibia > Anura > Ranidae > Glandirana > Glandirana rugosa. Next base: position 127,049 of record BLSH010012101.1, read on the forward strand.
ATGTTGACTGCTTAGAGACTGGCTAGGCATGTAAGCGAGGACAGTGAGATTGCACATTATTGGTTATTGTCAACCACAGTGCTGTTCATCAAAGCCGGATCCAGTGACCGATGAGGGGTCCTTCCTACACCTGCAACTAACGCCATGCTGCAGGTAAGAGAATAATATAACCGCTATCTACACTATGGGACAGGCACTAAGTCTCCCCGTAACTGGTTGAGGGCCATATCCTCCTCGTATACACTCTGTCTCATTGCAGTTACCTCACTATACCATTTCACTCTGACTTTCACCCTAGATCATCCTGTTTCTCCAAATTGACTCTACTTCTGACTCGTCATCATTATCACCCATTCCCCTTTTTTAGTGCTCTAATTGCTTTACAGTCACGATAAGGATTATACCCTAACTTCACAGTACTTTACCTGGATGCAGGTTCATTTTACACCTCTGTAAGTGCACCAACACTAAGGGCCCCAATGAAAGCCGGCAGAAGAAATATCTCAAGGACTGCTCTATTGATTCAAATTCACAACATCTCATGTCTGTGACCCATTTATTCATGGCTAGTTAGGCCAGGTGGAATCCTACAGGCAGACTTGGGCCTAGCACAATCACCCCAGTACATTTGTGACCTTCATACCTCTAGGGTTTAGACGTATCTACCTCTTATTGCTAATTGTTGCACAGTTAATGATAGTGTTACTATTCAAGCTGACCGAGGCGGCTAAAAATTTTTTAGGCCTTGTGGTAATATCACTTGCCTTATATAACTATCAAGCCATGTTTTTGTATGTTTATGCATAGTGCATCACCTTTGTCTGTAATCTACTAGACTGGGTCATAATCTTTATTACATGCTATTTGTATTATTATTATTATTATTATTATATTCCAATATACAAGGAGAGGTTGAGGGGATTAAGATGGTCAAAGCCAGTGTCAAGGACCCATCCAACTCAGCATCTCCTTTGGGTGTAGTGCTACATTTCAAAAAAGCAATAGTAAATCATGGAAAAAACATAATTTAATACAACCTTTAAGGTAAAGACTTGGAACTCTTGGATCCAGTACAATTCAATCGAATAATCAAACTCTAAAACCCCCCCATGGGGAGCCACCCTTTTCCTGTTTTTTCCCCCCACTACCCCATCCTCCTACTAAAATGTTCATACCCTGCTTCTACTATTCCTACCTACAACAAGTTGTATTTCCATACTTATTTTCTCTTCTTAACCCTTTCCTCACAATAGTCAACTTGTAGGCAGCTGTCTACAAAGGGAATGTACCAGCTAGTCTGCCTAGGTTAGGGAAGGGTTAATGCTAGTTCTGCAGTTCCCGATCTTTCTAGGCTCTGCTTCTCTCTCTGTGCTGTTATAAAAGGTGTGTGTGGGGGGGGGGCTCTGCTCACAATGAGTCTGCATGGGAAGAAGACCAAGAAGACCAAGACACTCCATAAATATGTAATCTCCAGCTGCTTTACAGAGTGAGCTCTGCTCCAGCTCAAGACACATGGGAACAGAAGCAAGAGGCTCACAGAAGAAGATGTAACCCTTTACAGCCAGCAGCTAAACCAGGAGCTCTCTGGGCCTCTCCTGCCACAGCATGCCTTGTACCAAGTAATGGATGCTCACCTTTGCAAGGTATGCCTGGGCAGTCACACTCTAGAGTAGCTAGTTAGGGATGGATTCATTGAACTGTGTTTGCACTTAACCTATTATGCTGCAGAACTTTCAGTAAAGTTTGTAAAGTCTTTCCTAAACCTGGTTTGATGTTACTAAAGGGGTGCATGAATGTCCTACGACAGATACACTACACTGCCCTGGGTCAGTACAGCACATAAGGGGTATGAAGTAAAATTGGTACAAAAGGGTCAACTCATCAAGACAAGGAGAAGAGGAGTGTATTTACTGTGGGTAACCAACTAAAGGAACAAGCTACGAGCAACCAGTTGTCAGGCATGGTATCTGGTAAGCTGAAAGGTCCTCTGGTAGCGAGGTGGGTGATGTTCTGGCTCCCTCCCTAGCGGTCGGTATCCCACAGCAACCAAATCCAAACCCACATACTGGAGATCTTTGGCATGGTCACGAGGTACGTTAAGAGGAAGAGTTAATAAGTGCATGCATTAGGGCATGATGTGACCCCATTCTGTCACTGGGAGTGGGGTAACAGAGGTACCTGGACTGGTGGAGTGGGTGTAGGCTCAGCACGTCCCTCCTATTGCAGACATACAAGTTACAGTATGTAGTGACATGGGATAAGTCTATACTTTAATTTCTGTACACAGTGAAGGTTCATGAAGGCTCATCTCTAAGGCTGCATTCACACCTGAGCGTTGCGTCTTTGAGCTTTTTTTTTTGGCATTTTGTTGCCCGACTTTGGCTCGTTTTTGCGCGTTTGTATGCAACGTTTTTGGGCTTTGCCATTTTGTATTAGCCAATAGAGAATACTATTAACTATTGCATAATTTGCTGCTAGGTAGTTCAGCTTTTTTAGCTTATATTTTAGCTGAAAATCGTGCAAACAAGCGCGACAAAACGCACAAGACCGCCCGAATTGCGCGTTTCCATTAATTTCTATGGGAATATATATGCCCAAATCTGCCCGATTTGCGGGACAAACATACCGCCGGAACTTGTTTGAGCTTCAGGCATTTTTGAGTGGAGATGTGAATCATCTCCATAGAGCATCATTGATTTTTTTCCCCTCCAGCGTTTTGTAGCTTCAGGTTTCACACATATTCAAGCACAAAATGCTCAGGTGTGAATGAGCCCTAAGTCGGGGAACTGCCCGCAGTCTCCGCCTGGTTCCAGGCATTGATGAGAACTAAGGTACCTCTGTGTGCAGAACGAGTGACCCCGTCCACACTGACTGGCATGGTCCAAGAACTTTGTGGACTTACAGCTCAAAGGAGTCGGCAAGGATGCGTCTGCTTCCCATACCACCGAGGAACGAAATGAGTGAAACTCTTCAGGTCCCCTACTCTATTCTCTACTCCAACCTCAAATCTTATACACCATCACTACTAAAATAAATTATTGCTTTTCAGTAGATGAATAATAAAATGATATGCAAGGGACATCTCCTAGCACATGCTAATGAAAAAAGATTATTGTGTAAATTGCCACGCTAAAATATGATAATGTACAAGGTTACTCAATTAAGATGAAATATAACATATACAATATAAAACAAGCACATGTGCATATATAAGTGAAAAAAAGATTAGGTCTTCCAAAATACTGAAACGATACTTTGCTGTAAGAGACTGTTCAATCCACGTTGACAATCACCACGTGAGCCTTCACCAACCACAAGCAATGGACTCTTACCAGAACATGAGAAATGCACTACAGAGTCAAATCAGCATAAATATAACAACCCCATCAAGCAGAGATATGGTTCATATTGTTTTAAATAAACCCCTGATGTCACATATGATGAAACAGGTTGGGAGGAGCTAACGCACATGACGTTGCCATGCCTACTTGGACCGGTAATTTTTGTGAAGCATTATTGGAACCTCTATTATGGATCTCTGCTTGATGGGATTATCATATTTATGATGATTTGACTCTGTAGTGTTTTGGAAGACCTAATCTGGACTTTTTTCACATATATGCACATGTGTTTGTTTTATATGTTATATGTTATATTTCATTTTAATTGAGTTACCTTGTACATCATCATCTTTTAGAACAGCAATTTACACAATTATCACTGTTACATCGTTTGAATATTTTTTTGCCAGCAGTGTTTTTCTGTTCGGCCAGTGTGTTTTCTATTACTGTTTTAATGAAAAACATTATCTTTGTTATTCTTTTTACCACTTTATTTCACTGTATTGCAAACTACACATTTCAATATAAATATTGAAAATAAAGTAGATCAACAGCTTAAGGCCTCATACACACAGACATTTTTTCAGCCACATTTTTTAGCGTTTTTTGCAGCTCTCCATGTTTTTCAATGGCCCCATAAAAACGCTGACGTTTTTGAGCTTGGCGTTAGTGAGCAGTAAATAGTAAGCACTGAGCGGCAGCCGCGGTCGCGGTAATACCCCTGTATTTTTAGTTTTACCAGCGATATATCTCCGCTATGTGGGCGGGAGTGCCGCGCTTTTAACCCTCCACAAGGGGTTAAAAAGAGGTTAAAAGTGCCGGCGCTCAGCGCTACCGAGGCGGTGTGCAGCCGCTTCGGAAGCGCTTGCCATTCATTTCAATGGCAGCAGCAGTATATTACCGCTCCCCTCACCGCCCCAAAGATGCTGCTTGCAGGACTTTTTGTAACGTCCTGCAAGCGCACCGCCCCAGTGTGAAAGCACTCAGGGCTTTCACAGTGGGGTGCATTGGGGGGGACTTTTGAGGCGCTTTACAGATGCTATTTTTAGCTAAATAGCGTCTGTAAAACAGTTCAGTGTGAAAGTAGCCTAATGCTCACTAACGTCGTTTCTGACGCCATCGTTTTCAGGTTAAAAAATAGCAGAGGAATTTTTTTTTAAAAAAACACCTATTGATGCTGACGCTCACTAACGCGCATTAAAGCTCATTAACGCCGATGCGAAGCGCAGAAAAAAAACACTTATTTTTCCCTGACCTCAGGCCTGACGTTTTGCTTAATTTTTTTTATACGCCCGTGTGTATGAAGCCTTAAAACGGCATACGGTATCTCACAAAAGTGAGTACACCCCTCAATTTTTTTGTAAATATTGTATTCTATCTTTTCATGTAACAACACTGAAGAAATGACACTTTGCTACAGTGTAAAGTAGTGAGTGTACAGCTTGTATAACAGTGTAAATTTGCTGTCCATTCAAAATAACTCAATACACAGCCATTAATATCTAAACCGCTGGCAACAAAAGTGGGTACACCCCTAAGTGAAATGCCCAAATTGGGCCCAATTAGCCATTTTCCCTCCCCAATGTCATGTGACTCGTTAGTGTTACAAGGTCTCAGGTGTGAATGGAGAGCAGGTGTGTTAAATTTGGTGTTATCACTTTCACTCTCTCATACAGGTCACTGGAAGTTCAACATGGCACCTCATGGCAAAGAACTCTCTGAGGATCTGAAAAAAAGAATTGTTGCTCTACATAAAGATGGCTTAGGCTATAAGAAGATTGCCAAGACCCTGGAACTGAGCTGCAGCACAATGGCCAAGACCATACAGTGGTTTAACAAGTCTGCTCGGGTTGAAGGGGTTGGGGTTCAGCCTGACAGTGCTCAGACCATATGCTGCACACTGCATCAAATTGGTCTGCATGGCTGTCGTCCCAGAAGGAAGCCTCTTCTAAACATAATGAAAGCCCACAAACAGTTTGCTGAAAACCAACAGCCTAAGGACATGGATTACTGGAACCATGTCATGCCATCAAGATAAACACACATATATATATATATATATATATATATATATATATATATATATATATATATATATGTATATATATTACAGTAATAAACCATTTCACCCTGCTCTGCACATGTTCGGTTGCTCTCCATTTTTAGGCACTACTGAGTTTGTAGATGCTAACCTGCTGACAGTGGAATTAAACCCTCCTATCCTTTACAGCCAAGGAAGCTGCATCTCTTTGACCTGCAACTGCCATGATCCTGTACATGTGATCAATTATGACACCAGCCATTTGATGGTTTCACAGTTTAGTTGAGGACACAAGCATATGTGACAGTTAGCAATCCCGACTTTCCAGTAATGTAACAGTTTTTCTTAAACTGTTAAATTGATGGCTTTATTTCTATGATTTACTGCTGTTTAGGGGTTATGGGATTCAGGAAAATGGCAGACTCCAGCAATAAGAAACAGGAGCAATGCTGGAGGCAATTTACAGCATGCAGTGAGGGGACAGCAAATTTACACTGTTATACAAGCTGTACACTCACTACTTTACATTGTAGCAAAGTGTCATTTCTTCAGTGTTGTCACATGAAAAGATATAATAAAATATTTACAACTATGTGAGGGGTGTACTCACTTTTGTCAGATACTGTATATTATATATATATATATATATATATATATACTGTATATATAAATATATACTGTACATACACTGATACACATCAAAATCAGATAAGCAGATGTATAAAGTAAGATGTATAAGTTAACAATCAGTTTCCACGCATATGATTAATACAGCAAATTGCTGGTTCAGACAAATAAAGATGTAACATTACAATTTCATGCTTAAATCCCTGTGATGTACCTGTGAATGTAACAAACATGAACAGGTAAAGCAGAGGTGTATCTGTAGCTTCACCTGTTCTTGCTTGTTACACTTGCTGATTGTTTCTTACTTTCTTTATCCATATCAGATCAAATCCACAATCATTTCAACCCTAGTCCAGATATAATTTCAAAATCCAAAGGTACGCCACAGGCAGGGGAGTTGCTAGGTCTACAAAAGATCTGGGGCTAGAGCCCATAGCAGTGAAGTAAAGGAAGACATACGCTTGAGTGGGCATACATGTAATAACATAAACAATAATAGTAATAAATATACATGTGTATGTATGTATGTATGTATGTATGTATGTATGTATGTGTGTGTGTGTGTGTGTGTATATACATATATACACAGTCTGCATTCCAGGACATACCTGCTAATTGCAGAACTGCACCCACCCTGTAAGAGACCCGGGGCTATGGGCCCCAGACTCGGGGCTATAGCCCCAATAGCCACCCCCTAGCAACGCCTCTGGCCACAGGGATTTCAGCATTAAACTAAAATGTTACATCTTTATTTGCTAGAACTAGCAATGCATTATGTATTAAGCATATGTGTGTAAAAGAGTATTAGGGCTCTTTCTAACTTCTGGTGCCCTCTGAAGAGAGTTCTGCATTCGGATCACATGTCAGAGGGCATTTGATAGGGGTGAGAAGGCGTTATAACCTGATTTAAGCCTATAATGCTGTACCATGCCATCATTTTCTGCATTGCACACGGTTGTGGCGCTGCCCCATTCTGCAGGTTTGGCAGGTGGTATTGCACCCTGAGTTAAATATGTTGCAGCGGCAACCTATGAATTACCCTGTCCTGCTGTTCTTGTACAGTTTGGGCAGGCAACCACGGGTCAGTAAAACTGCAGCTCAGCCACCCATTCTTACCGTCCCCCGACCTCCCATCTGAGAGAACCCTTAGAATTGAATTACAGTAGAAATTTGCAAACAAACGAATACACACTTTTTGCTTAAAATGTAAACATCAGATGACCGTAAACTAGATGCTGTGTGTTACATGTATTTACAGTCCAGATCACACTGCACAGTGGACTGAGCTTCCCTTCCATGCTTCTTAGGTTCCTTTCACACAAGCAGAGTCCGTTTTGCCAGACTCCGCTGCTCAGCAGGGGATCGATCCGTTGATCCCCGCTGAACCAGCGGATGACAGGTCCGTCTCTGCTCACTGTGCAGAGATGGATCTGTCAGAGCCCCCACTCTCCTCTATAGGGATTGGATGAAAACGGATCCGCCTGTCCATTTTCATCCGATCTGATCCGATCTGCCAGACAGATGGAAAATAGGGTTTCCATCCGTCTGTATTTAGCAGATCGGAGGGGATCGAATGTCAGCGGACATGTCAACGCTGACATCCATCGCTCCATAGGTACATGGAGCTTCTGTTCAGGTCCGCCTGAAAAACCGACAGGCAGACCTGAATGGTCCGTACGTGTGAAAGGGGCATAGCTTTGTATAAGTCAATAATACAGTGCACATTATTATTTAAAGTGGTTGTTAAGCCACTATCTCAGCTTTATATCATCCCCTCTGTCAGATAAAAAGCTGCATCCTAGTGCCTGTGCTTTATAATAAAAAAAATTTCTACCTGTTTTAAAAGTGTCTCCCAGTGATAAGATGACTCCAGGCTCTCAGCTCTCCCCGTCTGATATCTCCAGTGGGTGGGGCCGAGATTCCCCTGCTGTCGTCAGCCAGGGAGGAGGGAGGAGAGGAGCAGATCAGTGATAGTGAGAGATGACAGGCAGGGAGGGGAGAGAGAGACAGAGGGAGAAACAGGAGAGCTGCAGATAGCTGCAGATGACGGAGGCACGTACATTGACAATGGTATCAGGGCTCAGCAGCCCTGATATATTGTGGTCAAAGTACTGGGGGAAGGAAGAAACTGGCAAGATCAGCCAGGTATTTCAGGTGATACGGGGGGCCAAATGACACAGCACAAGCACTGTACGGTATATAATGCTTTAAAGGAACAGGATCTTTATTTTTTTGGGGGGGGGGGGGGGTTAACAAACGCTTTAATGCAATTAGG
>BLSH010012101.1:157221-170643 GCA_018402905.1 Glandirana rugosa
CTCTTTCTTATCAGATAAAAGCTTGTAGCAAGGGAGAGGGAAGGAGAGCAACTTTCATCTGCTGGAGAAAAAGAGACACAATTGTCATCTGTCACTAATCCCCCCTGTGTGCTCAGGGCCCCCCACACCAAGGCTGGTTGTACCTCCCTATCAGCGGCCCTGCCCATCAGTGCCACCTGTCAGTGCCGCTTATCAGTGCCCTTCAGTGCCGCTTATCAGTGCCATTCAGTGCCCACCATCAGTACCACCCATCAGTGCCGCAACATCAGTGCTTATCAGTGTCACCTATCAGTGTCCATTAGTGCCGCCTTATCAGTGCCCATCAGTGTAGCCTATCAGTGCCCATCAGTGCAGCCTATCAGTGCCCATCAGTGCAGCTTCATCAGCGCACATCAGTGAAGGAAAAGAATTACCTGTTTTCAAAATGAAAACGTTTTTTTTTTTTCAAAATTTTCGGTCTTTTTTTTTTTTAGCAAAAAAATAAAAAACCCAACAGTGATTAACCACTTTAAGACCGAGCTTGTTTTTGGAGTTCGGTGGTTTTCAGTTAAAAACAGTTTTTTTTGCTATAAAATTACTTAGAACCCCCAAACATTATATATATATATTTTTTTTTTCTAAGACCCTAGAGAATAAAATGGCGGCCATTGCAAAACTTTATGTCACACCGTATTTGCGCAGTGGTCTTACAAGCACGATTTATTTTGAAAAAATTCATTTTTTTTAGTTAAAAAATAAGACAACAGTAAAGTTAGGTCAATTTTTTTCCATATTGTGAAAGATAATATTACGCCGAGTAAAATGATACCCAACATGTTATGCTTCAAAATTGCGTCCGCTCGCGGAATGGCGACAAACTTTGCACCATAAAAATCTCCATTGGCGACGTTTAAAAAATTCTACAGGTTAGCATTTTTGCGTTACAGAGGAGGTCTAGGGCTAGAATTATTGCTCTCGCTCTAACGATCGCGGCGATACCTCACATGTGTGGTTTGCACACCGTTTTCATATGTGGGCGGGACTTACGTATGCGTTCGCTTCTGTGCGCAAGCTCGCAAGGACGGTGCGCTTTAACATTTTTTTTTTAAATTATTTATTTTCATTTTTATTTTTACAACTTTCTTTTTTTAAAAAAAAATTTTTGATCACTTTTTTTCCTATTACAAGAAATGTAAACATTCCTTGTAATAGAAAAAAGCATGCCAGGACCTCCAAAATATGAGATCCGGGGTCAAAAAGACCTCAGATCTCATTTTTACACTTAAATGCATAAAAAAAGAAAAAAAAAATTTTTGAAAAAAATGGCAGAGGGAAAAAAAAAAATGTCCCCTTTAAGAGCATTGGGCGGAAGTGACTTGTGACGTTGCTTCCGCCCAGCCATGTTATGGAGCCGGGTGAGCGGCTTCAGCCGCTCACTCGGCTCACGGACACTGGGGGGGGGGGGGGGGGTGGACCCGATCATCTCCGCTGCTGCCGGCGGGTCCGGTAAGCGGCGGAGATGACCGGAAAGCAGCGGGAGGGGGGGGCACCTCTCCCGCCGCTGATAAAAGTGATCTCGCGGCGAATCCGCCGCTAAGACCACTTTTATCTTGCAGGGAATCGCCTGCAGAAAAAATAGATACTGGGGTTATGGTAGCTATCTGCTACCATAACAACGGTATTCCACTTCAAAGTACCGCCGTCAAACGACGTACGGCGGTCCGGAAGTGGTTAAATACTACCAAAAGAAAGCTCTATTTATGGGAAAAATGATAAAAATTTCATTTGGGTAAAGTGCAATTGTCATTCAAAATGTGACAGCGCTGAAAGCTGAAAATTGGTCTGGGCAGGAGTGGTGTTTAAGTGCCCAGTAAGCAAGTGGTTAAAAAAAAAAACACTAATGGGGCTTCTAAAAACATTGTTAAAAAACAATTTTGATTAAAATTTTAAAAAATAATAAAAATAAATCAACTGCCACCATCAACTGCCCTAGTGACACCAATCTCTGCCCTACTGACACTATCCACTGCTCTACTGACACTGTCAGTATATATACACAAGCACACACATGTATATGTGTTTGAACTTTGGGGTGCACACCCTAATGCAATAGGCTGCACATACCTATGATGATTACCATGTCAAATGCACCGATAGTGGAGACTATAAAGCCCCGTACACACAATGCGAATTTTGGACGGGAATTTTCGTACAACGACCAATCATCCGAAATTCTTACTGTTAGTATGCTTCTTTCGACAGCCGATTTTGATTTTTCAGACGACAAGAATTTTTTTTTTTTCGTACGTCAAGGCAACGTCCGATTTTGGTATCATTAGTACGATTTTCATATGAAAAAAACGTACGATCAAGACTATGCATGCTCAGAAATGAAAAAATGCATGCAAAGCTATTCAACATATTACATCACTTCTGACGCGGAATTCGGTCGTACAGAAATGTTCATATTGTTAGTATGCTCTTCACGTTTGACTTGAGACTAGCATCCAACAAAGAAATGGATGTTCTGTCATCCGAAAGTCTAAGCGTGTGTACGGGGCTTTAGTGGCTGTACCTACACACTTTAAAGTGGCATGCATCACTATTCCCAAGCTGATCCAGAACAATGATATGCAGCTGATGTGGCTGAAAAAAGGCTAGAGGAGATCTGCAGACATACAACGTTGAAAAAAAAGGATACAGACAATATTTTAATAAAAAAAAGAACATAGCAATTGTTCATCTACATATTCTACATTAGGAAAAATCGAATTAAAAAAAAAAGGGCAATATTTATATCTATCAATTGTCCATTTTCATAAAATTATTGTGAGTTAAAATAACAAATGCATTTATTAGAACTTATGTATCTTAGCCAAATGCCTCCTGGTCTCTGGACTGAAGTGCAGGAAGTAAAATATACACTTCAAATTATATAATGTATTTATATATAGCAGTAAGAAATACACACACATATATGTTTTAGACTAGCATGTACACTTTTTTTTTATACCGATTGGACATAAAATATGTGTCAATATTACTAATTAATGAAGTAAGCCAGATAGCTCCATGGTAATCAGTTAGGGTTTGACTCTTTGTACCCTGGGACATAGGTATAAATAATTAAATATCCCTGTTCTACACTACACACAAAAGAAATATCAGCAAATTGCTACCCCCATGGTAAAAAAAAGATCCATCTATTGTTAATAAAACATCAAATGTGTTATCTTTATTCTGTACAGCAGTTTCACCTGACGCAGCTATTAATTAGCCCAATCACATTCCCAACACTTTGCTGGAGTAAGCAGTTTTATTTTGGGCTATCTTCACACACCCTATTATTTCCCATTTCCTATCAACAATTCCTGGAGCTGTAGAAAGTCCATTTAATGCCCTAGGGTTACTATTATCCATTGTCATTTCCTATGTATACAGGGAAAAGTAAGCAGTAAAAAATACTTCATTACTAACATGGGGACGTGTGCTATTAGTAAATGACCAGCCACAAGAAGGTGCACATACACTGACACAGTAGGATGGGTTTACTAATGGAATAGAGAATGTTCACTTAAAGGGTAACTCCACTTTGCATGGGAAAAAAAATATTGCAAATAAAAAATATGAATATCGCATACTCTATACAATTGCGCCACAAGTCATATTGTAATATGTTGTTATTAAAATGTCTTTTTCAGTCTGCAGTTCTATAATCTTCTGTAAAATTCAATGCAATATGACAATTTGGAAGCTTCCGTACACAGTTGATGTATGGGACACCCCCAGAGATATTTCAGTTTTGGTGAGACGCTCCTAAAGGGCTAATTACTAAAGAAATGACATTGCCACTCTCCTCATTAGAGCCATGCATGTGCATTAGCTGATTAGCACCTTCACACCTAAGGGTAAAACAAATCTTAAAGTGGTTGTAAAGTCAGAAAGTTTTTCTATGCATTAAGACAAAAAAGCCGTCTGTGTGCAGTAGCCCCCCTCAGCCCCCCTAATCTTTACTGAGCTCATCTCTATCCAGCGATGTTGCAGTAGTGTCTCGAGGAGTGCCCGAGACTCTGCCTCCTGATTGACTGAGACGGCAGTGCCACGCCAATGGCTCCCGCTACTGTCAATTCAATTCAGTGAACGAATCAAGAGAGGGAGGGGACGGGGCTGGGTTGCGGCTCTGTGTCTGAATGGCGTCCCCATAGCAAGCTGCTTGCTGTGGGGGGCACTCAACAGGAGGGAGGGGCCAGGAGCGCTGAAGAGGGACCCGAGAAGAGAAAGATCCGGGCCACTCTATGCAAAACCAACTGCAGAAAGGAGGTAAGTATAACAGGTTTGTTATTTCTAACCAAAAAATAAAATAACGAGATTACAATCACTTTAATGCCTAAGCCCACTTTTGTAACTTTGACATGTGTTACTATAAAAAGAGAGAGGATAGGGGTTTAAGACTTTATATGAGGCACAGGAGGGTAAATCAAGTGCCTCCATCCCTGTATGCTAATAACAAAAGGAGAGGATGTGGGGCTTTATATGAAGCATGCGCCCAACTAGGCAATATGAGCACATAGTACCTGGAGAATGTATTGTAAAAAGTATCTCATAAACATTGTATCAAGACATGTACAAAAAGTAATACAAATGATAACATTTTTATTCCACATATACCACATAATGACAATAATAATAATATATGACACAATTGCATTGAGGCATATTAATTCATGATACTTACAAAAACATCAGACTCCAGAATCCCTGTTCAAACAGTGTATAACAAAACCATACTGGATTGGTACAGGCCAGTGAATCAAGATAAAAAAAATTGTTAGTAACATTGCCCTTGCAGGGGAAGGGGAAATATTGTTTGTAGGGGAAATAGTATATATAGAAAAAATAGCAAAAATAGCCATAGGTTACCCACTTATACTTATGGATAAACTGTGGGTCTGGGTGAAAGGTGCTGAGAGCCAAAGGCTGACCGGGGGAAGTATATCATCAGCCCCAGGAGCTTAGGCGGCAAAACCCCAAGACACAAGGATGGAAAGCCAAAAAAAAACAGGTGTCCCTAAGGGGGGGGGGGGGGGAGGATTTCCCCATGTGTAAGTACAGTGGTGGAAACTACATCACTTGAATCTACAAAAAATAAAAATAACGGGCGTAAACATATTACATGGTGAATCAAGAAATACTATAGTGCAGTTACCGATATGGGTGACAGTGTGTTCATATGATGGGAGTGAATCTGTACTGAGTATAGAAATGGAGGAGTAGGGTGAAAGGTGAAACGATGTCTCCCAACAATGGGGAGCTAGTGCTAGAAAAGAAAAACCAACCACCAGACCAGTGTAACTAAGGAAAAAACAAAAGAAACACCTACCACAGTACTGCCTGAAGTCCTAATCAATTCATAGATATTGGATAGTGCACAGGTCACCACCATAGCACCCACAGGAAGGAGCTGGTCCAACTAGGGGGAGTATATATACTCCCATGTGGCCCTGGGTGACCATCAACGTCATGCAGGCAGCTAATTAGAGGGAAGGCACCGATGTTGACACAGCGCCAGCGTCATGACGTCACAAAAATTGACGCCAAATGTCTGGTGCTGGAAGCATGAAGTCGATCCGCACCAGTGCATCCCTCCAAACCCCCATGTTGCCGGGGCAAAGAGGGAGGGGGGGGCCACCAGCGCGCATCGCAGCTCCTGGGACTGAGAGCCCCCAGACAATGCAACCCAGCCAAATGCACTCGCAGACCCCGGTGATATACCGTACCTCTCTTGGTCAGCATCTGGCTCTCAACACCTTTCACCCAGACCCACAGTTTATCCGTAAGTATGAGTGGGTAACCTATGGCTATTTTTGCTATTTTTTCTATATATACTATTTTTCTATATACAATATTTCCCCTTCCTCTGCAAGGGCAGACCCACTGTAACCATACATTAATCCTTCTTTAGGGCTTGTTTACACTTGCTTTGGCTTCAACGCACATTAAAGCCCCTACTGCTTCAACAAGCTTTTATGATGTGTTTTTGAGCCCTTATAGACATCAATTTAGCATTGGCTTCTGAAGATTGTAAAGCCTCATACACACGCTGCAATTGTCGTACGACGGCATGTACAATTTTTTCCAAAATCGTCTGTCCGGGATTTTGTCTAGCGCATTGACGTTAGTAAAATTATTGTTCGACAAAAGCGAACGTAGTGACGTGCTACGAGCGTATAAAGAGGAAGTTCAGTTTTCGTGCGTCAGCCTTTGGGCCCCTATGCTGCATCGAGCGCATTTATTTATTAGTGTGGATCAGGGGCGTTGCTAGGTTGGAAAAAGACCAGGGGCTCTAGCCCGGCAAAATGCGGCGCGGAACGTGCGCCGCGGCAAAAATGGGTGTGGCCTAAACAAAATGGTGGGCGTGGCTTTAGGGGGTGTGGCTCGCATCTGAGTTGAACGAGGGATGGAGGAAGGAAGAAAGAAAGAGATAGGGAGGGAAGGGAAGAGAAGGAAAGAAAGAAATTGGGATGGAGGGACAGCAGGCCCAGATCCTTCACCGCAATACAATATGTGTATTCCAGAAAGTTTAACAATCATCAGATAAAGATACTCCAAACACCTGGTGTTGGCGCTTCAATCATCCCGGCACCATGGTTGTTATGGTGTCAGGATGATTGAAGCGCATTATTTCTAATATTACATTGTAATATAAAATGAAATAGTTCAACTCACCAAATGCAGAATCAGTGGGAACCCCCGAGCGTGTCACTTGCCACCATCGCCTGCTACAAAATGCCATCAGGTGCCCCCAGCGGAGTCCCTCCATCCATCAGGTGCCCCCAGCGGAGTCCCTCCTTCCATCAGGTGCCCCCAGCGCCAGCGGAGTCCCTCCTTCCATCAGGTGCCCCCAGCGGAGTCCCTCCTTCCGTCAGGTGCCCCCAGCAGAGTTCCTCCTTACATCACAGGTGTCCCCCAGCGGAGTGTCCCTCCCTCAGCGTCACCATGCCCATATGCAGCCATCATGTGCCCATCCCATCTGTAGCCATCATGTGCCCATCTGTATCCTCCCCTTATCAGTGCCCATATGCACCCTTGCCAGTGCGTGCATTAATCACAGTCACAGCAGATCAGCGGTCTCCCGCTGTGTTACTATAGAGCAGTGCTGAGTGCTCTGAAATATCCGGCGGCCGGCCACTGTAGCAAAGCTCCGCCTCCTAGACGCGATAGACGGAACACTGTTTCAATTTCCCGGCATTGGACAGTGTTCCATGATCCATCTATCACGTCTAGGAGGCGGAGCTTTGCTACAGTGGGTGGCCGCCGGATATTTCAGAGCACTCAGCACTGCTCTATAGTAACACAGCGGAAGACCGCTGTGATGTGATTGAGGGAAGGAGGTCTCTGAACAAGAATCGGCCATGGGCGCCGCTGCAGCCACAGCTGAAAGCGGCCCCAGGGCAGTCCGGACCTGCCTGCAGCTCCGAAGGCCGCCCGCTCGCGGCTCTGACAAGCTGCGCACTCGCTGCTCTGACAAGCCGCGCACTCGCGGCTCTGAAAGCCGCCCGTTCGCGGCTCTGACAAGCCGCGCACTCGCGGCTCTGAGAAGCCGCGCACTCGTGGCTCTAGCAAGCCGCCCGCTCGTGACTTAATAGAGCGGAGCGGCGCGAAGCGGCTCAAGGCGGTGACTTGATAGAGCGGAGCGGCGCGAAGCGGCTCCAGGCGATCTCAAGGCGGCTTGCCAGGAGACTTCTATGATAGAAGTCAATGCAAGCCGCCTGAGATCGCCCTGAAGGGACCCCTCAGGACACTCGGGGCTATGGGCATGACATTCGGGGCTGCAGCCCTGATAGCCACCCCCTAGCGACGCCCCTGGTGTGGATTGTCACTCTAGTGCACCATCAAGTTTACTTTATCTGACTCATGTCACTTTAATTTCAAGTTGTTCTCTTGGATCACACTGTGGGCACTTGATCATATGCATTGGACTATACTATTAGGCACCCTTACCGAAATTGGGCTTACCAATTGCACCTGAGAAATACATGAAACATTTATGGTCCTCCCTTCTCCATTTCATGTGTGGTTGGACAATATAAGGGCTATAAATTCCAAATCAGTATTCATTACCTCTTTGTTATCTATTATCTAAGCACAGAATATCAATTTAAATTTTTATTTATTTTTCTGATGTACTCAATACGTATTCACTATTAACATACACATCATATTTTTATGGTCATAATACAGCGCCGCACTTTCTGATTATTTTTATTTCCCAACTTGGTTTGTTGTCGTGCTGGCAGTTACTAGAGTTATATGTAGGTAGCACGGTATTCCTATATTTATCCAACAAAGGGAGGTACGGCAAAAAGCCCCGTGCAGTGGGGTCACATATTTGTGTTACGACAGCACCAAGGGGTTAAAAAAGTTAAAAAGTCACTCCCATTCAGAATTAATCTTGCATAAGACATGATCTAACAAAGAGCAATTCCTTCAGAGCAGAAACAGCTCTCCAACACAGTTTGTTAAAATTCTTTGAATGTATATGAATCACCCAAAGGGGTACGTTTCTTTTTTTCAACAAAAACTGACTTACTCTTTAAAATTGCTGTGCTCACATCAATTATCCAGTCATGTGTTTTTTTTTCTCTGGTGGTATAGGGTAGATTTTATTTTATGTTGTTTAACCACTTCAGCCCCGGAGGGATTTACCCCATTTAATGACTAGGCCATTTGGCACTGCGTTACTTTAACTGACAATTGTGGAGTCCTGCGGCGCAGTTCCCATATAAAATTGATGTCCTTTTTCCCCACAAATAGAGCTTTCTTTTGGTGGTATTTGATCACCTCTGTGGTTTTTATTTTTTGCGCTATAAACAAAAAAGACCGACAATTTTGAAAAAAAAACCCCAATATTTTTTACTATTTGCTCTAATACATATCCAAAAAAAAAACTAATTTATTCATAAGTTTAGGCCAATATGTATTCTTCTACATATTTTTGGTAAAAAATCCCAATAAGCGTATATTGATTGGTCTGTGCAAAAGTTATAGTGTCTACAAAATAGGGGATAGATTTAAGGACTTTTATTTTTTTTATTGTTTTTACTGGTGATGGCTGCAATTTTTAGTGAGACTGGGACATTGCCGCGGACAAATATGACCCTAAGTGACACTTTTTGGGACAGCAATACAGTGATCAGTGCTATAAAAATGCACTGATCACTGTATAAATGACACTGGCAGTGAAGGGGTTAACACCAGGGGCAATGAAAGGGTTAAGTGTGTCCTAGGGAGGTGCTTTCTAACTGTAGGGGGAGTGGACTGACTGGGAGTACAGATCGCTGTTCCTGATCGCTAGGAACAACCAATCTCACTGTACTCCTCTGACTGAGCGGTGATCCGCCTTGTTTACACAGGCAGATCCCTGTTCTGCCTCTCTGTGGAGCGATTGCCGGTGGCCAGCGGACATGATACGGTACGACGATTTGAGCAATAGAGCCGCCTTTCCGCAGTACATCTGCGGTGGGCGGTCTTTAAGTGGTTAAAGTTTATGCGTTTTCAAACTGATATTTTAGATCCAGAGCACTATAAGTAAACCAAAGAGACAGTGGCAGTAGCAGCCTGCTTTAAGGCTGGCTTTGTCTGACTGACATCACAGTCATAGCCATTTAGTAATGGATAAGTCACTGTTTTGACTCAAAAAAAAGCAAATATGGCAGCCATGCTGATCTCATCTGTTTGAAGCTAGCAAAAAGGGAAAATAGGCAGAACAACTTTTGTATTGTTCTAACTCATTCACCAGTATATGGAAACTGGAAACTGTGGGCACACAATAACACATGCACCATGTAGTGCCATTAAGGGGGCAGCTGTCTATTTATCTTTTTTGCAGCTTCACTGCACAACCCAGAAGAGTCAGCTGGTGACGTCAAAAGAGGATGGCAACGTGGTACTGGGTTTGCTGTGACAAAGAATCAGATCCCCAGGCAGCACCTCTAGTATGTGTGTGTGTGTTGAGTTCCTCTTTATTATTATAATATTATTATCGTAATAATGTTTTTATTTAACCAGTTCCAGAGTTTGTGGGTACTGCATACATTCTAAAAAAAACTCCATTGAGGCAGGCACCATAAGCATATTCTGCACACACTGGTCTTTATATACCATTAGGGCTGTTAAGCCACTTTTATCAGCAAAACATATCTATTACTTTGATAGCCTTGTTCTGTGTTCCAGGAAGAGTTCCTGCAAAAAAATCTACCTGCAAACAGTGTCTGCAAATATCATTAATAGATATAATTTAACAACATTATTGAAGTGTCCTTTGCTCTGCACATGACCTCAATTATAGCAATTGTATGAAGAAAAAGAATAAAATGTGTTCCTATTTATCGGGTAACTCCACTTTCGTGGGAAGAAAATTTCAAATAAAAAAAAAAATATAGCACATATAATTGCGAAACAAGTCATATTGTAATTACCTTTCCTCTTCAATCTTCAGCACTCTCATTTTCTGCAAAATGCAATGCTATGTAGCCATGCTCCCGTGGGGGTTGCTGGAAGTAGTGGTTCACCCGTCACACTACCCTCAATCACTCTTTTTCCACACATCTGGAGACAGGAAGAATATGCTGGTACTTTTGTTTTTTTATTTAGGGGATTTAACTTGGATGGGGTATAGGGTGCTTATGTGATGCCCAGCAGATCAGACAATTCTTCAACAGGACAATCTATATATACTCCTGTATATACACTTCTTCACTCCTCCAGCACAATCTTGCTTGCAGTTAACATTTCTTCCTCTCTGCTGCACAACGCTTCCCAGGCCAAGCTAGCATGTGGAGAGGCCTACCTCTGGCTTAGGCCAGGCCTTGGTGGACCACCCATTACAGGCAGGGGTCGCAGACCACTCAGGTGTAGCAAAAGTACAAAGTGTGCCAGCTAGCCTTGGTGGACTACTGCTCCCAGTCAGTCCCTTCCTCAGGCCCTAGCAAACCTCCTGGCTGCAGTGCCCCGACTCCACTGCCCAGAGACACCACAGTCCCAACTGGCACTTGCACCCTTCTCAGATTGTCTCTCTCTCTCTTCCCCCCAAATCTGCTCCAGTGGGCCTTTTTCAGCTTCCCTGGGTGTGTGTCACTCACCGACACCTGGTGGATCCCTCCTGGAGACTTACCCAGCAGCACCACTCTTGCTCTCTCCTGTTCCCTGGTCAGGACTCCCCATGGTCCATTCCACTCCCGAGCCTCCAGACCCAAGGTCACCCCCCAGGCTGGGGACTCCCTTAAAGGTCTCCGCAACTAGTGCTCCACCCGAACTCTCCTCCCTGACTGGGCTGACTCTAGGTATTTGAGGAAGCTTGCCCCCGGCCAATCCAAGTTGGGGATTGATCAGGTCTCCTTTAAACACCCCAGACAGCTCCACTTCTCTTCCCAACCCTTTCTTCTAGAACCCTCTAGAAGCAAAGAGGAAGTAACCAAGAGGTGTTACTGCATGTGAGTCACCAGCCACTCCCTAGGCCCCTCCCCTGCCCAGGATCAAAACAATGAGGCTTGACTTCTAGTCAGGCCTGGCTAAATTTACCTCACCTACCAAAATCCAAACATCTAGCACCTACCTAAAAGTAGAGGGTGCTACAGCTATATGGAAAACTGGAGGCATGCTGTACACCAGTGGTGGCCGGTGCTAAATACCAGACAGGGGGAGATGGATGGGAAGGCAGTGGTTGGGTCCCAGATGAAAGGCACAGGTTCTCTGTCACCAGCACAAATTACTAATTACACAGGGCACTGGGCAGCTATTCAGCTTAGTGCCGGCTGACAAGTGAAACACACCCGCTGCTGGGACTTCCATTTCCGATGGCCAGATGTGGGGACCAGCAGCACTTACAAGGATTCCCTCCCCAGCAGCCCACAGTTTACCCAGCAATGTCCCCGGCGAAGAGGGATGATCGCCTCTAATCAGTCAGCACTCCCTCTCCTCCCCTCTGCCTATCCTCTTCCTGGCCAATGGGGTGACGAGTCTCAGAAGCGGCTTCCTGATTGGCCAAGAGGAGAATCAGGAAGACAATAGCAAATATTTATTCCCTATTGTCACACAGCTCGGTGGACTCATTGCTTCTGAGTCTACCCTTTTTTGAAGCCAATTAGAGCCTCAGGCTCTAATCATGTGCTTTTAAAAAAAACAAAAAAACATTGGAATCCATGGATTAGGGGGAAGCGCTCCTGCACCCCATATGGATTGGCCGCTACTGCTGTACATAGATGGCGTACAGAATGCCCCCTAAAAATGTAATTTCCTGTGGTTGGCTCATTGATTTTCTGCACTCCGATTTTTGGCATCCCTTGAAACAAAAATGTAATTTTTAGTTAGATACTCCTAAAGGGAAAATCACGTCTAAAGGCATGAAGACCCTGCAATTTGCCTTTTTAGAGCCCTGCAGGTGCAGCAGCTGATTTATAATTAGGAAATCACTCTCGTTCACATTCATTATGCACATGGACACAGACAAACAGTCAGCTATTTCTTCAGAAGAACAAAAAGTAGAAATCTGCAACAACGTTTGTTAAATTCCCTGCAATGTACATAGATTACCCAGAGGAGAGTGTTTTTTTCTCCACAAAAGTGAAGTTACTATTAAACCATTTATTAAAGTAGTAGTAATGTATGCTTTTTGATTTATACTTACAGGTAAGCCTACAATAAGGTTTACTTTTAGCTCCCGTAAATATCTCCTAAATGTGCACTGTTTGGGAGATATTTACTTTAGTGACATCACCGACACATGCACACTACGTTCTGAATAGACAGCGCCATCCATTCAGAGCTCTGTGCTGCAGCAGTGACTCCTGTGCACATGAGCGGGAGGGACGCCACTATGGCTCGGCCGTTCTAACAAACCCTAAAGAACACTGGGTGAAGATGGAATCCCAGTCCTCACTGAAGGGCTTTGTTTTAAGGTACGTTTGTCATAATGTACTAGTATGTGGTGCATACTAGCACATTATGACTAGTGTTGAGCGAACCCGGACTGTAACGTTCGGGTCCGTACCGAACTTTCGGGTGTCCGTGGCATGGACCCGGACATTTCAAAAATCGTTCGGGTTCGGTCCGGGGGCCTGTGGGCTTTCAAGCCATGCCTGGGCTTGCAATGTCAGGCCCAAGCGAGTTGTGATCAGTATTACACGATCATACGTGGTGTATGATCATGTAATACTGTTTGCATGGAATTTTGTTTCGGGAAGTCACTCCTGACCCTAAGGTAGAAGTGGGTCACAAGAAATCCCAAACAATCTTGCCGGCTCGGTATCACCGCAGGGAGGGCGAGTACACGTGTCCTCAGTGACGACGTCGTGTCTCGAGACTTACCTACCGCGACAGATAAGTCTTGCATCACACGTACACAGCCACTACAGTGATTTCATTTATAGAGGGTTTGTCACGTGT